>VXAA01000116.1:352962-384321 GCA_013399115.1 Anseranas semipalmata | reverse complement strand
GGAGGCCTGTAGCAGACCCCCACAATAATGTCATCTGTCCCTGCCCTCCCTTTTAATCCTGACCCATAAGCTCTCAGTCAGCTCCTCATTCATCCCCAAGCAGAGCTCCATGCACTCCAGCTGCTCATTGACATAGAGGGCAACGCCTCCTCCTCGTCTCCCCTGCTTGACCTTCCTAAAGAGCCTGTATCCTTCCATTCCAACACTCCAGTCCATAATAATGTTCACCTATATCTAAATGATGGACAAAGAAGAACTGGGTTTTTCTTAAACTTTTAACTAGAAAAATCACCATCCCATAGAATTTGAGAAGCAATGCTTCAATTTTGATACCATGCTATCACCCAGAAAATAGACTGCCCTCACTGAAGATCAGACTCTCCCCTTTTGAGGTCAGTGATCGAACAGCAATGGATATCAACATTCCTCCAACATGAGATGAATATGCACCTACACACTGTACTTCAAGCTATTACTTGGAAAGGAACATGAAGAATTTCACAATAGTAAGTACCAGGAAGCTAGCATCAAAAGATGGAGGAACAATCTTGAAAAGGTGAATAAACTGTGTTAGAGTGAATATTTTCAGTACTTGATAGCCTCCTTGCATTGAAGAGTTTTTACAGCTTTCATATTAGAGTGGTTTTAACCTGTCCAAATCGAATATCTTTCAGCAAAATATTTTGTTGTTGTTGCTATTATTGTTTTTTTTTTACAGAATCCCAGAATGGCTGAGTTTGGCAGGGACCTCTGGAGGCCACCTGGTCCCACCCCTGCTCAAGCAGGGACATCTAGAACAGGTTGCCCAGGACCATGCCCAGGCAGCTTTTGAAGGCTTCCAAGGTGGAGACTCCACAGCCTCTCTGGGCAACCTGTGCTAGGTCTCCGTCACCCGCACAGCACAGAAGTGCTGCCTGATGTTCGGAGGAAGCCTCCTATGTTCCAGTTTGTGCCCACTGCCTCTTGTCCTGGCACTGGGCACTACTGAAAATAGCCTGGCTCCATCCTTTCTGTACCCTTCCTTCAGGTATTTATAGACATTGATGAGATTCCCCCTGAGCCTCCTCTTCTCCAGGCTGAACAGTCCCAGCTCTCTCAGCCTCTCCTCTTAGCAGAGGTGCTCTGGTTGTTTGATCATCTTGGCAGCCCTCCACTGGACTCTTTCCAGTATGTCCAGGTCTGTCTTGTAGTGGGGGGCCCAGAACTGGACACAGCACTCCAGGTGTAGCTTCAATAGCGCTGAGTAGAGAGGAAGGATCACGTCTCTCCATCTGCTGGCAATACTTTGCCAGTTTTATTTATATCATTTATACAATATTTTGAGAATTCAAGTTTTTTTTTTGTTGTTGTTTGTTTGTGTTTTTTTTTTGTCTGGAACTCCTCATTTTGCAATATCACTTTTAACTGAAGAATGGAAAATAACTTTTACTGAAAATAACAACAACAGTGGATTTCTAATTGCCAGAATTTATATAGATCAGTCTCACTAAAACTTGTAACTGTTTTTACCTATCTTTGTGGTACATTAGCTCTCTTTGGAAATTTCTTAATCAATTCTAGATTTCTGTCTCCTAAGATATACACTCCCATGAACATAGAAATTAATTATGGTGAGATGTTATATGTTGCGATGCATAAATGCAGGCATTTTGACAATTCTGACTGTATGAACCCAGGAAGCTATTAAATGTAATTTGCACAACAATAAGTATAAGTTGTACCCATTTCTTCTTTTTACACATTGAAGAAGCATACTGCTATGAAGTCATTTATCATACTGGCACTGCAGAATATTCTTACCACACGAGCCTAACAATATTTTACAGTATTTACTATCAGCATAGAATTTTGTACTTGATTAGTGTGTTATAAAACACCACCTCCTGTCTTAGGTATTTTATGTTCACAGCCAGTGTTTTGTCTTTAATCTGGGTATTTTAACTGTTGTTACAGCTTCTTGTAGTTAATGTTGTCACCACACCTATGAATGTACAAATAACAGTAAACTGATGCATACAATCCACATTACCAGCAGCACTGTCATCTAGTGGAGAAATCTAACATAGCACAGTACCAAAAAATGTGCTACTAAACCATATGCTGGTAAGATTACCTTATAAACTTGAATTACAGAAAAGTCTTACTGTAGAAGTCATGATCAATACATATTTCACATAAACATATCCATCTATTTTAGCATAATGATGTCAGGCTGGTTTTGATTGCACTTTTGTCCAAGATCTCAAACCCTGCATTTTGATATTAATAATCTATGCTGCTAGCAAAAGCATTATCTAAAGTCAAGAAGTGAGGAAACTGAGGTCTGCATGCATTTCATATTAGGTCAGATGAAAAGACAACAGGGACAGATGACCCATAAGGATTCAGGCCCTCCAAATCATGTCCTCTGTCCTACTCCTTCCACTCACATAATGTCCCCACATAGTGCTGTGGTTCCAGGCAGCTCTGGGTGAACTTACAGATGAGCATATAGAACAACCTGAATCCCCACAGCTTGCAGGCTGCTGTTGGGCCTCCTGGCCCAACAAATGGCCAGGAGGGTCAGGCTCCCTTGGCTGGCCAGAACTGTTTATGAACCCTGCAGTGTATGGCCTGAGAAACCCTTCCCTGGAGGGAAGGGAGTCATGTAATGGCACTGTCTGTAAAAATATGGAGTGGTCACTGTTGCAGAACTTCTCACCTAAATGGCTGGTAAAGGCTTGAAGACTGTAACTCAAGGGAGGGGAACAGCAGTGCATACATTGTCTTGGACTGGTCACATTATTTTTAATGCAATGCTGTCCTGGCCATTACTTCAACAGTGGAGGTGTAATATGAAGGAGAAAAAGGTTGTTCTGGGGATAGTCTCAATCCCAGCTGCTGTTCTGCCACACTGCTTAGCTCCCCTTGGGCCCCACAACACACACACATACACACACACACAGAGTTTAGACATCCCATTCCAAGAAGAACACCCGTGTTTTGAGGGTTAAGGCACTCATGCTGAGAAGGACACTAATGCCCCCTCCTCTAATGCCATGGCCAAAGCATAAATGAATTAGGACTTTTACCTTCTCTTCGTGCATTGGTTACCACCCTTGCTGCAGATTTACTCATTATATGGACTACAAAAAGGGGGCAGTTTACAGCGTTTGCTATGGTAATTGCTCTCTGTGTAGCTTCAGCTTCCACTTCCTCTGGACGTGAGAGCATATGCCCTTCAGGACCAGTTATTCCCATTGCCAGCATCTTCTTTGCATTCTGGACATAAAAGACATTTAAGAGTCAGTTAAAGAGCAACCATGGTGTTGTGAACATGCAGCCAGCCAAAAGGATCCTAAAACAGCCACTGCAGTTAGTTTGAGAAAGAACAAGTCAGTTATGATGTTTTCCATTTCAGAGGAGTTATTGTTGTGCTACCTGAAATCCAATATATCTCTCAATAAAGACAGGTTTCAGAATGCCTAAGACTTGAGAGAACACGCTCCACTGGCTTTCAGAGGTAAATCACTGCTTTGGAAAATTCTAATTTTGTATCAATTTGTGTATCCAAAATGATCGCAGCGAGTAACTGAGATGACAATACTAACCTCTCTTTGGAAAAAAACTGAAAGATCCTTACTAAGCACAAAGATACACATCAAGAGCCTCTGAATGAGGCTCTGAAGTTTTACGAGGCATAAGATTTTGTTCCTACCTTATTCCAGGAGCTCATGCTTGGCTGATTTGGGATTACTTAGCAATAAATTCACTTCTGTTATAGGACCTGGGGCAGAATCAAAGCACTTTTGACTAGAATAGTTGAAGAAACTCAAAGACATCAGACTATACGTATACTCCCAGTGCCTCCACATAGCACTGAGACAGTAGCACCAAGTGTGAAGTGAGGCTAACTGTGCACAGAGCTGCCTTGAGACTTTTGTGCCCAGAGAAGCTTCCTCTGTACTTCTGGACTTGCTCCTGTTAGATGAGCTGACCACGTTTGGAGAGACCAAGCATCATACACCTGACATGTAAATACCTGGCCAAGTGTTCCCCCTTCAGCCTGGCCCATGGTCAGGCTCTGATTGATGCTTTCTTCGTCAGCCAAGTATATATATTATATTGCAAGTATGTATGTTATTCTGTAAGTATAAATCTCATTATAACAGGTCAATTTCCTTCCTGTCTGTCCTGAACCTAGTACTCCAGGTTACAATTTCTTGGCCCACCACAAGCATCGTTTGGGATCTTGGACAAGATATTTGCTTTCAGTTCCCTGGAAGTTAAACAGGGGGAAAATGCCTTTCCCTATGTTACAATAATCTACTGAAGTGCTTAGATAACAGCATCAGTTATATTCCTCTCTTTGATAGATAAAATGTCAAATGCCTACCTGTGCAATCAGCTCGCCATTCTCTGCATGGACTTGAGCAACTGTTCCAAGTTCCTTACAGTAGGAAAAGGCTGCATATAATTCCTCATCACTGAGCATGTATACATCTTTATAGGCCATAAACATCTTGAAGGAGTTGACACCTTTGTTCTGAGCAAGACTTTTCATTTCTTCCTTCACCTGAAAGACAGTGAGCAATTCTAACAAAATAGCAATATAAAATTTTATCTGTTAACTTTCTACAAAGAAATTGGATGTATGAACCAACAACCAGCCTTTACTCACCCATCAAACATATATTCAGTCCAAACAGTCCAAGTCACACATTTAAAGGCTGATTTATACTATTCCTCTTGCATCAAATTGCTTCTCAAAGTATACAAACCAGCCCCACTGCAGTGCAGATATTGGAGGCACAAACTAATAGAAAGAGAATGCTTTTTAAAAAAGACAATGAAGTAGAATTTTATTCCAATGAAAACCTACTGATGTTGAAAACACTGTCCAATACCAACATCTACGTATCCAACCTGTAACACGGAGCATGGAGATTTGTGCAAATTTGATTTTCAAAATTGAATCCTAACAGGCTTCAGCTCCTGGCAAATGACAGTGACAGAAAGGTTCTTATCTTCTAGAGCTGCGTCCTGATGCTAAATAATACACACACAGCCCCTTGAAATATTTTGTCCCCAAACTAAGTATCTCTAAAACTCTATATGCAAGCCTGCTTTCTGTCTTATATGTACTTCTTAATAAGATTCCCTGCTTCTGCTTGAGTTTGTGAAGCAAAATATTATATCCCAAGGAAGAAAGAAAGATGTAGATTTTAGCCCAAAGGTTTCTTGTGCAGTTGCTTAGGTAGAACTATCCATTAACTAACTTTGGCTCTCCCTTCCCATTAAAATGATGGTGACAGCACTTGGTGTGCATCTATGATGCTATTACAGTTTCCATGTGTTTCTTCTGAAAAAAAGTAAAACATTGTGTTTCATCTTCTCTCTAATAATATGTTTGGATCTGCCCAAGAAAGGTTAGAGATTAATAAAAAAATATGGAAAAATTTCTGGATTCACCTGGGGGAGTGGTGGGAGCATTAGCTTTATTGGGAATTATCAAACAAACAATTACCTGACTTAAGGCCCTACTCTGGCACAAATGTGGAAGCAAAAAGCTAACATTTCTTTTTTATTTATTTTCTTTTTCACAAATTACTACTACTAAGGGGAGGCATTCTAAAGAATGCATGATTTTAACCAAGACTTTAAATCCTGAGAATTTGATAGCAAATGAGAAGAGTATGAAATACCAAAGTCTTCAACTACTTTATCCAGGTCTTTTATGGCTACAAAACATCACACCTTTCTATTTCTTTCAATGTTGGCCTTTAAAAGCAGTTAATTTCTTAACACAAAACAGAGCACTTCACTGATTTACACTTCTCTAGTTTTATTAGAATTTTCAGCGTAATTCCACTCTTCTCTACTAAGGCTATTTTGAATGCTTATTCCTCAGACTTCATCGGAGAATTTATTTCATGTCTTTGCTCTAAGCTAGAAGTTGGAGTCAGTCTATTTAGTGTTCAGTGCACAGAATACCAAAGATGGAGTGTTTGCAGAGTGAAGGCTTTGGTTTATGTATTTTTAAAGTTAAAAATTAGAGGAAGTACTCATACTTCATACTTAAAAATGGAATTTAGTTAGTGTATCTACGTACCGATGCAAGTTCTCTAAGGATCCAAAGTGGTCTTGTATAACATGGGTCATGTTCAGATAGATGTCAAGCACATGAAAAGTTCATTTCCTCAGTAAAGCTTTCAGGCAATCAGCAAACATTCACACCACAAGGATGATTCTCCCATACTTAAGTTCCTTAAAGATTTTCTAGATAATCTCACCTTTAAGAAATTCTTGCCTCTGATTCTGCTTTACTTTAAGGAAGTATTACTGCAGTCACTCAGGATTAAAACTCTTCCTTTGCAAATAAAATTAATTGCCATATTTCTCATATATACCCTTATTAATACCCCACACCTACCCCCACGCTGAGACTTAACAGGAATGTAGATTATTAAGTGTTCAGGTGAAAAAAAGGCAAAATTTATGCAAACACCTCTTGCCCCTTTTGGTCTGGCTGGTCTTGACCTTGCACAACTTGCTTCCTTTTCCTTTAACTTTGTGCAATATTATCCAAGGATGTAGGTTATCCGCAGGCTTTTTTTTTTTTTTTTTTTACAAATACACATACTTTATAAAGGTGTGGACTATTCCAAACGTAGTTTGCCCACACAAAAATGCACTAACTATAAGGCTGTAAGCAAACTACATTTTCCACCTGAGGACTTGTTGAAGGCAGGTGTACGAGTACATGGAATTGAAAATCAGCGATTGTGTCTACCTTGTTGCTCCACCATGTAACTGCCACATGCAATGAATAATCACAGCAGACTTTAGGGTCTGCCCAACTTTTCCATGTATCAAAGGCTTCAATAAGAGAGGAGCCTTTCTGAGGAACAGCAAAGTCGATGATCATAGTGGTGCCTCCTGCAACAGCAGCCTGAAAGCAAAAAAGTTAATATTTAGCAATCAATGAGAATAATAATGCATAGTTCCTCCTACCCTCTCTGATTTGCTGTCTAACAATTACATCTTGATACACTGAAAAGCCAAAAGTCTATGTAGAGTTTTCTTGAATGAAGTCTGATCTTGCAAAATGATTAGCAACATTAATTTTGGTTCCTTTCCGAAGGATGTTCTTTTGAGAAGGAAGTTTTTGCACTTACAATCCTACCAAAGATTTGGAAAATAGTCAGCAGCATGCATCAGTGAGTATCCTTAAGTGGATGAGATCACAGAGAAAGAAGAACACCAGAAGACCACAATCAACTTGAGATATGCTTCCTCAGAGTCTACGTAGTTGAAAAAACAAGCCTGTGTAACAGGAAAGTATTAAGGGACAGATACACAATGGAAAAAAAAAAGTTTAAAAATCCAGTGTGAAAATCCCTAAACTCTTGTCTAACACCAAAAGGATTTAAAAAGTGTTTTGAAATTATTTTTGTTACTGGCAGAGTACAATTTAGGAAAACTGTATAGCAGATTTCCAAAAAGGCTGAGATATTTACAGCCTCCATATAAATATCTGCAAGTATATAGAATCTTATTTTACATGAGTTATGAGGATTAAAGTTGCTTTTTAACAAAGAATTTTCACTCTCCTTTACAGACAATTGAATGCTACTTTTTCTTCCTTTGAAGGTTCTTTGGTAGTCACTGTCATAAACCAGATCCTGGACTACTGAAAATGGATCCAATAAGGCAATTTCTTTGCTGTAATTATTGCTCTCTTCCAAATAAGCCAGAGAAATTCTCTCTATTGGTCCGAACAACATCCCTTTGCATAACAGGTACAACCTATTCAGATCAAAATATACACAGTTTAAATTCATGCTATATTACTCTATTTCTATATCAACCAGTTTATTCCTTCTTTCTCTAAAAGCTGCTTGTTTGACTCTGCCTCATTAAAGCTCATGGATCCTTCTTTATAAAGTTCTAATATTTCTTTGAATTAAGAAAAAATATTTGGCTTGACTCCATGCAGGTGAAGACTTTTTTTTTTTTTTTTGTAACAAATTGTGTTTTGTACATCTCAAATAATTGTCTTCTCTTAGCAATCAGAAGCAAAATTGCAAATATGTCAGTATATTTTGCAAAAAAGAAGTTTGGAGAGTGATATAAACATTTGTGAATCTGTGATGAATTCAACAATACACTGCCTCCAAGAAAAGTTGTTCAAACTGTCACCCTTTTTTCAGACAAAACATCTTGGTTTCTTAATTGTTAAACAGGATTTAAAATTAAAGAATATTTGTGAGCCTGAAGGAAAAAAAAAGTCACAGGTTACACAATTCCAACCAAAGTCTCTTTTTTTCCCATAACACTTGTAAATAGAAGTATTCCATGCCTTTATTTATTTGAATGAATGGATAAATATTAGCTTATCCCTGTAGCATATTCTGCAATAGTTGGAACACAAATTTGCCCCTATGATTCTCCTGCCAAGATATTTGTTAGATGATGACCTTGGGAAAACAACTCTGAATACATTCCACACTTTGACCTGGGTCAAGAAGGTCTACAATATCTAACTTTGTGACATCTGATCACTAGACTGGATCTAGAGTTTTCTGTTAGCCACCTAAGTGGCTACCTGGACATATTGTTTTGTGTATGCAGTCTGTGTTTTGGAGTTTCTCTGCCCAATGCCTCCAGTGCAAAGAAGTATTCAAAAAACCTACATGCCAATTCAAATTACTAGTACTTTTTTTGCAAGTTAGCAAGGAATTTATCTCCCCTAATTTGGGATTTCATAGCGTAGGCACCTAAATTTGAATTAGTCTGAATCTTTGATTCTCTTTAATGTCAATGGAGGCACTTTAAAGAATGGTCTTCAAAGAGAAATAAAGGATTGTTGCAAAAAAATGAAAAAAAAAAACCATTATTTATTATATATTATATATTAACCATATTTCTGTACTGTAAATCATGTAAACTAAGTATTCCAGAAATCTAATTCTGCACTGCATTCAGCCAGGAAACCTAATTTGTGATGTCTGTAGACAAGCAGAACAGACATTGGGGACTTGGGTTTTCTTTCTATCCATTTATCACAAATAGCAGTGCAAAGACCAAAAACTGCTTGTGGAACCCATTTCAATAACTAAAATATGTTGTGAGGACCATATAATAACAGATTCCCTCATTTCTACCAGATAGCTAAGGAAGAGACTGAGGGTGGGGAAAAAAATTCCAACAATCAATTTTAAAATCCTTTGCCAGCTATCAGTTCTGGAGGTGGAGATTCAGTGTAGTTTTCCTTTTCTATCTTATTCTATGTCTGACTTGGAAAGACATGATAGGTTTGGTAGAGTAGCCATTTAGCTATGGCAGAAAAGATCTGCTGTGACAGACAAAATCATTTTTGTCCAAGTGTTGCAGAATAATTGCAGTCTATTTTAATGAGCCACCATAACTTCCCTGTGCATTCAGAAGAACAATTCTTGTCCTTAAAGCTATGCAATGTAAAATATTTCTATTCCAAATAACAGCACCAACATCAGCAGATCTATCTTGAACTGGAGTAAATACTGTTAGTGAAAGAAACGTGACAGTGATTTAAGGATAACATACAGGTCATTTGTAGTTCTGCCTCCAGTACTCTTGTGCAGAACATTTAAAAAAGCCAAATCCTTGTTCAAGTATGGAAATGTACAATTAAGCCACTCAGACAATCCCGCTTACACCCTCATGACATGATGGAGCAAGAAAGAAGTGAAATTTCCTTGTTAGAGAATAGGGTCAATCTAAGCAGGACTGCAAACTTTAAAGGTTTGTAATAGTTGTGTGGTTACCCATCACACCATTTGTTAAAATGAGTTGAATTTACCTTCAACTATCTTAAAGAGGCAAATAAGTATTTTGCACATCAGAAAAGATCAGTGAAATCTATTTCTTTAGAAGGGATGCATTATTGTTTTCTTGTTTTCAGCAAACCTCAGTTCTGCCATGAGAGGGACAGGTTATAACAGGCTCTCTGAGGATGCTGGCTAACAGACAAGCCATTTCACAGGGCAATGTGATCCCCTCTGTGGATTTCAGCCTGTACAGCAAAGCACTTAACAAAAGTAGCTTACAAATTTCAGGGAGCTCTGTATGAGTATCTTTACTGTATAGAGATGATGCACTGTTAATACTAATAACTGATACACTGCCAATGCAGGTAATATAATGAGATCAGCTAAAAATCTGAAAAAAAGAACTCCAGGCACGTAAGTGGGAGAAATGAGATACTTTTAGAAAGCGTATTTGAACTGGACATTCACTAGACAGTAAGGACAGAAGTGAACAACAGATGAAAAACTTGCATTCCCCCATGCTAACAGAGGAGAAAGATCAAATTACCACAGAAGTGCTCCCAACACACTGGGGGAGTTAAACTGTTGCTTTAGGTTAACCTTTGATCAGAAAAGCATGAAGCTCATACCAAGGCAAGTTGCACTTGGCATGGTGGCAGCCAAGGTAAATGACTGTTCTTAACGCTTGCTACTTGCAGCCAGCAAAGTCTCTGAAGGAACCCAAATAACATGCTGGTGGAAGGTGGACCTCTGGGTACCCTGACTGCATATTACAATGGCCCAACCAAGGGACAGCAACAATCGCCTGTGCTTGACAGATACTCTTTTCTCTCTGTTAGCATTAATATGCATAACCAGCAGAGACATCTCTGAGAAAGCCCAGATGTACACACAGACATGCATATGTGCACTGACACAGTTGCGTACACCCACCTTTGTGCCCGTATAGAAGTCATCTTTTGACGTGCTACCCATAAAAGGGAACTGCATGTGTGTATGAGTATCGATGCCTCCAGGGATCACCAGCTTGTCAGTTGCATCCAGCACGGTGAGTCCGGTGGGGGGCTCGGGTTTTAGGTTTGGTCCCACTTGCTGCACCACTCCATCTTCGACGTACACATCAGCCTCCATAGATTCATCGTCATTCACAACTTTTCCCCCTTTGATCAGAAGTCGCTGCTTTGGCATGGGAGCCTAGAAGGCGAGAACAACTCAGCTCAGAAAATTGCTCTTGCTGGAGAGCACCTCACTGCCCAGTGCTATCTGGAAATGGCCCTAAGCACACAACACACAGGGATATTTAAACAGACATCAGAGGAATTGCCCCCTTGGCCTTTGGCAGCTCCACCTACCTACTGCCTTTGGGGCAGCACCAACGACCAAGCGAGTGCAGTGAGCTGAAGCAGAAAGCCTGCTTCTGGCCATTTCTACTGTAGTTCTCTTTACCATGGGAAGGGGGAGGCAGGCTTTCAAGAGAGTCCAGCTGGGTTCTCATGGTGCTTGCTCCAGCGCTGCCCAGTGCACCCTGGTGTTTGAAACATGCTGGGCCATTTTGGAAATCTGGCCATTCATGGATTTGTGATGCCCAAAGATGACCAGAGCTCCCTGCGGTGGTTTGAGGAAGCCAAGGGTGACATGAGCTCTCCATGAGGCTGGCCAGGGAGCCCAAGGGTGACCTGAGCTCTCCATGGAGGTGGCTGGGGAGCCTGTGGGCCCTGCCTGAGCAGAGGGGCCAGGAGAGCAGGGACCAGGCTTCACTCGAGTCCCCACAGGCTGACGTGCCGGGGGCCACCGAGCCCCCTCCGGAGGGCACAGGCCATCAGCGGCTGCTCCCAAAGCGCATCTCAGAAGACACTTTTGGGGAAAGGCCTGCAACCCTGGGGACCCAAGGACAGCCCCCCCCTCCCCCCCAGATACCACTACTTAGAGAAATGCGACGGCCATTGGCGGCAGGGAGGGCAGGCCCCTCTCCTCACCTCAGGCTCGATCGCCGGGGGCGCATGGCCGCTATCAAAGGACCACATGAACATGATCTTCCGGTAGTTGCTGCNAGCCGGCGCCGGGACAGCGGCTCCGTCCCGCCGGGCCCCGCGCACGGCCCTCGGGGCACGGGGGCGGCGGCGGCCGCTTGGGAAGGGAGGGCCGCGGGAGGAGGGAAAGCGGGGCTTTGGAGGAGGGTTTCGGGAGAAGGGCTGGCATGAGCCCCGCTGGGAAGGGCAGCTTATGCCTTGACCCAGAGAAAGAGGCAGGAAAGTAAAATTAAGATGCTTAGAAAATGGTCTAAAAGCTTGGACAAATCGAAAAGGAAAGAATCACAATGTAGCTATCTATAAATACTGTTACTGCCTTACAGTCTGTTTGCATCTCACGTTTGTTTTGTTTTTCATTTCCTGTTCTGCACGGACAGACACAGAACTGCCTCCGCCTTACCTCTCTGGGTGCAATGCCCTCCCCACACGTTAGCTTTCTCTGCCTTCATTTTCAGCTCGCATCCTGCCTTCTGTCCTCAGCACAGGACACATATGAACGTACACCATGGGAGAGGCGCAGTCCTGGGGACAGCTTCCCCTCGGACGAGGGCAGGAGCTCGTCTCTATCATGTCCTGCCCTGTGCCGTCCCAGAGACGCCTGCTGTATGGGCCTTCCCCGCTCCTCCAGTAACAGTTGGCTTACCTAGCAGCGACACTGCTGCGCTATGTCCCTGAACCTGCTGAGCACGAGCATCTTCATCCCCTTGACCTCCTCCAGGTCAATGATGATGCCTTCAAAAGACAGAACGTCATCTGTGAGGGCCATGAGAGCGTGCACACATATACTACCAAACAGACAATTAGACAAATGAAACTCAATGTAGCGCACTAGAAAGCATTCACCTTACCATCAGCGTGCCACCTTTGTTTCTTCTCTCCAGGTGGGTAGGAGAGCAGTACCAGAAGTTTGCTTTTGTACCTGCTTGTCCCAAAATGTCTCCTCTTGTGCCTCACCTTTGTAGTTTTGGGACAGACACCCACGGGGATTCACTGCACCACACAGCAATAGTAAAGGCCAAAACTCATTTGGAAAACCAGGACAGAGAATAAGAACAACAGAAAGTGAAATTCCCCAAATCTGCTGGGACTACCTGTACAGTGCTGAATGGGCAGGACAGGGTAACCTGCACCGACTGTATCATCTGCATTTAAAGCTGGTAAAATGGCAGTGATAAGAATTTAGACAGCAACACTGGCTCAATAATTATAATGATATTGACGAGTTGGGAACATTTGAGTTTCTGCTCTATGATTAGTCAAATGAAGAACAAGGGAAGAAAGGCCCAGGAAGAAGTTGAATTATGGTCCTCTAAGGCAGGAGCTGCGAATATTAGAGAGTGAGGAAAGAAAAGAGGTCCAGGTGGGCACTGAAATAGGATAACAGGGATATACTTTGAATTTCTGCGGCTGCTGAGACAGTGAACCCATTTCTCCCACCATGCAGACGGGCACCTAAATAACAGGGCTGCAGGGGATCTGAGATGGATGCCTCTCAGGTACAAAACTTTCACTTTGGGTAAATGAAGTGACATTTGTCAACCGAGGAGAGAGAGTCGCAAAGACAGAGGTTCATTGCTTGCGTGCTCGTGGGGTGCAGCAGTCAAGCTCACATGCCTGCCCCACTGAATAGTTAATGACTTTGAGTGGAACAGTGTCAGCAAGTTAAGCATTTGTTGGCATAGACTTCATCCTGAATGTCCCTACACAGTGCCCAAACCACCAACTGAAAACAGTCACTTTCTCGCTATTTCTTCCTGGCCAATGAAGGTTTAGTTATTTCTACAAAATGAGTTTCTGCATGACAGACCTGGATAATCACCTTGAAGTCTGCTCTTGGGCTTGTGGTAGCGGTGAACCGTTCCTTCTTGAATCCTTCCAAACAGGGCAGAGGGAGATTTGAAGACACTCCCACCACATCACAGCACACTGTGGTAAGCTTCAGGATATTCAGCTCCCTTTTCTGTGTGTGTTGCACAGGAAAGAGCTGAGGACATCTAAAGGCATGAAGAGTAGCATGGCTCAAAATCCTACTTATCTCTGGTTCTGAAAGGCACTGGGCTTGAGCTCCACTTCCCCTCCTGAAATTTCCTCCTGGCTAATTTAGGCCTTGTGGATCCTGCTCTTAAGTGTCTAAACCTTCCTACCTGTAACTTCAAGCCCAGCTCAGAGCTGCAGATCCCACAAACTAGCAAGGTAATTGAGAGTCAAGGCCTTATAGTGTTGTGCATAAGAAAACTGAATCTATCCCACAGGTGGTTTTGAACACATTAAATAGATAATGACATTCTGTCTAAGCAGTCCTTTTATTTAGTCCATTTGGACAAACAAGATAATCTCTCTTCAGCTGCATTTATGTAAATTTGGTAAATATTTGATATTTCAGAGCTCATCTGTCCCTGGACAGAATGGCCTGAAATATCACTTGTGGGATAGAAATAATTCCTATAATATTGTGAGAAGACAACTGGCCCTGTATTCGTAGTTATCACTGAGTACTTGTTGCTGCTGCAACAAGGACTGTGGCTCCTGATTGGCATTGTAACCTTCACTCACCCACAAAACATTTTACTCTTTCTGTCCTTTCTTTGCACGGTTTGAAACAAATCTTTATTCTGTAATCAGTGGCTGACTCTGCACTATGCAGAGAAGTCTCCTGTTAAGTAATGTTTACTCATCCTAAAATATCACATAGTAGTTCAATCATTTGAGAAACATTGCAGAAAGCCATCAATTGCAACCTTGAACTTGCATCTTATGCTAATTTTTTGTGGTCTGCAGCAAAGCAAATAATCCTGGAAATCTCTACAGGGAAATGTCTTGTTTAGCATGGCTACCATAGAAGTATGATCAAAGAGACTTCTGACTAACCTAATCATTAATTTAATTAAGACAAAAAAACAAACAAACAAAAAAAAAACAGTGAAGAAAATTCAGTTCCTGTCTATTATTTACCAAAAGAAAATAATTCAGCAAATTAAGGAATAGGTTTGCAAGAAACAGACAACTGAGGTTTGGATCTTTCCGAAGCCCTTCAGGACATCATCTACAAGTCATTATACTAAAGACACAATCTATTCAAAGTCTTCTGAGTAATATACACTCAGCCCTCTCCCCATGGAACCTTTAACTGCTACTTCCCAGCATAAAATGCTACTTATTCATTTCTATCTTCTGGTATAATTATCCCATCTTACTTTTATCCTCTCTCTGCTTCCACAAACACATCCTTCCTATGATATCATATTTCTGAAAAGCCCTCTTATCCTCATGCACTCTTCAGCTCTTTCTTAACCCAAGGGTTCTTAGTGGCATCGAGCTTCAAGTAAAAGATGGTGAAGCAGAGATGTATCTCAAAATACAGGAGATGCAGACCAATAGGTTTTGGGACAAACAGTGAAAATGCTTTGTGAAGGAAACTAGAGACTGACATTGAACTAACGAAGATGTATTATTAACTGTATTTTCCATTTTTGACAACTTCCCTCCATTCACAGAAGACTGGATCATGAACCAGATTTTCAATGCAAGAAAATTAACAGAATGGATACCACTGACTTTCAGTGAATTTTACCTGCTGTTCTTACTGAATTCTCTACACCTTGAGAAACACCAAAAAATTATTACTGCATTTCTGTTGACATACTTTCAGAAGCAAGACTATTTGGTTGCAAATGTATGAATAGAATTCTGCTAACTGTTCTGCCTTACCTCTGTAACACCACAAGTCAACAACGCTGTGACAAAATCTGATTGCTGATCTGACCTCAGATACCTGACCCTGCTAGGTAACATCTACAGCATATCCTTATTTTGTGGATCTTTTTCATAGTCTTTTAAACTAGTTTCTTCATTTGTCCTTTACATTGTGCATAAGAAATCATTATTTGCTAGGAAGAGCCCCCTGAACCAGAACACCCTTTCTCAAAGTGTGAATAGGAATCACTAACTTACATTGCTTATACAGCTGCTTGTGTCATTAACCCCAACAGTTGCGGAGGAAGCCTTTTGTATCTGTCTTGTTAGATACAACTTCAATTTAGCGAATACCACGTTCTCTTCCCCCAGGCTACTATTCATCAGATAGACAACAGCGTGGTACTGGATGTGAATGGAAGCCTACACTGGATGAATATATTAATAAGAAAGGAGTGTTGTGCTATAAAACTTCTCTATATGAAGTTCCAATATGCAGACAAGTCTTATATTTAAAATACTAGAACTCACTTAATTTACTTAGATAGGGGAAAGCTGACAACAGTAGTCAAGCAAATGTCAAAACAAGGAAAGGAAAAAAGGAAAGAAGGAAAACAGTTTTAAGAATTGATCTGCTTACCTATTCAAACTCTTAGTGACTTGGCAAAGGACAGACTTCTCCCTCATGCTTTTAGAACCCCAATTTGGGCAATTAAATTGTAGGTGATATCCTGGAGGAGTTCAGTTACCAACTGCTTACTTTCAGAAACTCACATGAGATGAAGGGAGACAGCCAAAACAAACAAACAAACAAAAACACCCCAAACCTCACTCATCACAGCTGCAGGAAGATTAAAGCTGTTGACTTAAAACAAGATTTATGGAAAACGTGCAGTACTTCCAGAAGATGACTGCAGCAGTTGAATAGTAGAAACAGGACAGTAAACATTCACATTTTGCAAACGAAGCAAAAATTCATCTTAACAGGAAAACCTGTTATTAACTTTGATCTACAGCATGTACAGTAATGTGAAGATTCACTGAAAAAGTCTGTGTTCCAAATTTGAACCGTGATTTACCTAGACTGAAATCAAACTTTGCCAGAAGTTCCTGCTTTGGCATTTGGACAGGAATCAGAACACAGGATAATATAACTAATCCCAGTATTGTCTCCTGGAAATTGTTTTGAAAGAAGATTTATCAGCAATATTTGCTGAACTGTACTGAAAATAGACTTGACTTTGGAAACAAAACAAGTTCTTGTAGCATCAGAGGCTCAGTCAGCCCCCTTAATATTTCAATGCAAATCAAATGACCAAAAAAGTGTGATATGTGAGAAGGAACAACGACAAACTCCTTCAATGCCTAGAAAGCTTTACCTGAGGAGAAAAATCACCTCACAATAACCTACATTCTTCAAAGTTTTCAGATGAAAGTGATTTATTACAGAAAATAATTCCACAGTGAATCATTGACTTTTCTTCAAAATGCCTTAGCATTGTAGCAGAGCTAAATCAAAACTCATTTAAACAAAATGCTAGTTCAAGCAGCTCCAAAATAAAATGAAGTAACATGACTTAACAAACTCTGTCAAAAAAAAAAAAAACCAACAAAAAACAAAAAAATCAGTACTGTTGTAATCAGAAGAGAATTTGATCACTCCCTTTAAAATCACTCAGAAAAAAATCACTGCAACAAATTAGCCTCATACAAATATGAATTTTATTTACAATTTTCAAAATTCTCAATCAAACCCAACTTCTCAGTTTAATGTGTAGCATTTATCCTTTAAAACAAATTAAACATTGTATTCTTTTTACATCTGCAATATGGAGTCCATAGGTACATGCTATTTGGGGCATCTAATGGAACCAATTTAGATTGCTTTACGTGTGTATGTAAGGTATTCTGTGAAGACTTTTTCTTCAAAATGTATCTGCCTCAGTAACAAACATTTCCATAACCACTTTCTAATAATTAGTTAGGAAGGTTTAAAAACCCAGTATTTTATACCAGGACATACTGTTCACATATATTTCAGGGTGTGTTACGATGTTCATATTGCAAAATCACCTGCTCTATAAGCAATGCCACTAAATCAGACTAAAGATTACCCACAGATTTAGATATTATTCAATGTGAATAAAAATGGCCATTGATGACTTTTACTCAGGTATGTAGAATTATGGGCCAATCTGTACCTGAATTGGTACCAGTGTGATGTGATCTGTTCTGAAACTTGAAACCGCGTGGGTTATTATAATAAAATCTTTTACAACTGTATTGCACATAAGTTCCTCAAAAGCACAAATCTACATAACTGTGTCCTGAACTCAGAATTTACCTACTAACTCTCATGAATTAAATCAACCAGATGGTAAAATTGTTTATTTTTCTCATCCCAGTGTCTGTGAATGAAGAGAAGAGGGAGAAGATATATACACTTTGGAATCCATTCAGTAATTTGTTTTTTCTGCATGTGATTTGTACTTTAGAGATGAGGATTTTTTAAAAAATAAAATAAAAAGCCAGACAGACCTTGGATTTATCTTTAAAAGTACCTCAAAAACATAACAAAAATTCAATTTAATTCTGATACATATTAAAACATTTTAGTCAGTTCTGCCCGACAGCATAACACGACAGAAATGCACAAGACTTTAAACATGCTTTAAAATGACATTCAACAAAGTATTTAAAATTTAATAAATAGCATACAATCACACACAAATACATTTCATACTGGATCTTTAAGCCTACTAAAAACAGACTGGCAAAGAATAAATAAAACAGTAGTTGACATTTTTGTTTTTAAAAGGTGTAGATTCTTGTTGTCAAGCCAGTAGCCACATATTAACCTGCTTATCACAAAATTGGAAGTTATGAGCTTTTTTCCATTGATCTGTTTTGCTCCAACATGTAGAATCATAAAAAAATACACTGAAAGGGATTTTTTTAAAACAACCAGTCTGCAACCAAGTAAACCAGTTTTTAAATACAATGAATAAATAGGGAATTAGTAAAGCAAATTCAATTGCAACAAAAATGCAACACCCCAAGAAAAGAGCCATGGAAATATATAGCCATTGCAATATTAGACAATAATAGTACTTAAAGTGATAGTGCTTGTGCACTAAGCTCATTTAGAGACCTTAATATGATTTTAGTGCAAATCCCTTGAGTCTAAACAAGCTTTATACCCTACAGTATTAGGGAAAGATCTATTACCAGTTGGAACTTATTCTGTAGTGTATTTGTACATATCGGATATTGAAGGAACTAACACATATTGTAATATCTTCGGCCCTTTTTTACTTCAAATTGGAAAGACTAACAACTGGGGATTTTACATACTATTTGGCTGTACCATATTAGATTGCAGTTTAGGAAAGTCAGTGCTATAAAAGCTTTTGCCATCAGTTTATCTATTATATCTAAATTTCACAAATCATTGCATTTTGTACTTCTGAAAAAAAAAAAAAAAAAAAAGAATGCTCCTGGAGAAAGTTTCTCCTCCCTTTAAATAAGTTCACATTATAATGAAATTCAAGAATATTTAGACAAAATGTATAAACTCAAAGAAAAGTACATATTTTACATTAACAATCCTTACCAGCATTTAGTATATTAAGTTACAAGTATGTTGGCAATAATACAACAGAGTCAATTCCTAAAGGAAAATAATTCTGTACAAATTCACCTGTTAATATGGGGTTAAACAGGCAGCCAAATAATTCTTGAGCGGCCATGTTTCTGTTTTGAACTACAGTACCAGGATAAACTAACTGGGATAACTTCAGTTTAAAGAGTAATCAGATTATACTGGATACACATAATGTGTATTCAGAGCCATTAAAACGTTCACTCTAATAGTTCCATAAAGTCATCCACTATAAGAAATGTTTAATCAACCACACAGGCTAAAATAGTTTTAACATAACGTTGTCCTGGATTTTTTTAAACTAAAAACTAGTTTTAACTGTGAAGTACAAAACAATGACAGATATTGCTCCAACTTGTACACAATCTTTCCTAAACAATCCGTACCTAGCAGAGTAATAATGCCTCATCGTCACTAGTTTCATTTTTCACTGTTGCTTCTAAGCAAGTGTCAGGTATCTGGGCAGTGTGTACGATGCCACAGCTCTCACAGGGGCCATCTCGATTGCATGACCTTACACCGTGATGTGTTGCACTGTAAGGCTGTCTAAGCCCTGGTCCTTGATCTGAGCTGAGATCAAGTAGAGGTCTTGAACAGTCATTCATGTCAAAGTCTGATGCTACATCAGAGACTGGAATTAACATTTCAACATCATCATCCTCTTCTCTTCCACTTACCCCATTATCAAGCTGTCTCAAAGGACTTTGGTTCTGATTCACTGAGCTCGATCTGCCTAATGTAAAGCGTACCCAGCGTAAGCCTTGAGTCATACGACTTAGCGCGCTAGTGAGCTGGTGACGTGCGGGACTTGTGCTTGGGGGCTCTACGCTTGTCACTTCTCTTCCACTAGCCGTGTTACCACTACTGCCGCTCTGAGCAGAGGAACTCCCACATGCTCCTACTGTTGCTTCTATTGCTGTTGCAGGCGGGACTTTCTGAGGCAACGTGGCAGCAACACCACCAACTGCTCCTGCTGTGTCTCTTCTTTCATTTTCTGTATCTGTATCATCAGATTCAACTGAAAACAGGCTTCTGTGAGTATTACTTCTTTCAGCGTCTCTACTAGTACTTTGATTGGCAACATCATCTCCATCTGCTGAGACCAACGCCAGCGATCCAGAATGACGTGACCTTGCGAAATTAAAAATTCGATTCCAAATGTTACTTGATCTGCCAGCAATAGGAAGTCTGATGGAGGTAAATCCAAGTTGAGATCGCACTGCCAGTCTCAGGTTTTCCAGAACTGAAGCCTAAATGAGAACACAAACAACAATGAAGTGTTGACAATATGCTGGCACTGTTCTCACAAAAGAAGAATGACAACTATTGTGCCAAACAGCATATAATCACAAAGGTTAAATGTAGAGTCTTAAATATTAAAAAATTCAGTCTTTAATATTAAAGATCTGGTGTATGTAGCAATAGGCTATTTGAAATGTAAAGCAGGTTCGAAAGAAGCCTAGATTCTCTTGAAGAGAAAACATTAGGACCAGGGAAACTAAGAGGAAATATGTTGAGAAGAAAAAAGGGGAATAAAAAAGCAATGAAGTATATAAGATACATTTTTTCCCAGATAAAGGACCTCTAAAGAAAGGCAAAGTGAAAAGAGATGCACTATAACCTGGATATGGAACACTGATTACAGAAAAGTAGAGCCACAAACCCGGTGCAGAAGGTATGGTACAGCAGGTATGCAAGATCTGTTACATACAATCTTACCAAGAAGATAAGATAGTCACTGAGAACTTCAGAGTACAGTACATATTAACATGCCTCAAAAAATCTGGGATTTAAAGAAGAAATCCTCCAGAACCTCCTTAAGATTTATAAGAGGTGATCATTTATTACCAACTACCATGGGGCTGCTTAGAGTAGACATTACATTAAATATCCTCTCCAGCAGAGATGCTTGTAGTTTGTTTTTTTTTTTCCCCATTCTTGTATAATCAGTTAATTCCAGTTTCAAAATGCTTTCATACTTTTGTTTAAATAAAATTATCTTATGTGTTCTAAACCATATGTTTCCCAATTTTGGTATAAATTTTCTAGTCAGTCAGCTACAGAACAATGTGTGCCTGATTTTTTCTGCTTAAAACCTTGTGTAACTTCTAAATTGTAAGGTAACGTGATCATACTAACACCTTTGTCTTGGGGTTCCCTTATTCAAAATTAGAGAAAATAATGCCTCAGCTAAGTAGCTCAGAAACATTAGGGTAGGAGATCTGCCAGTTGTCCACGACTCTGGAAGTACTCGTTGCTGTGTTTAATTACAGGATAAAATCCTTATTTATATCTATTGCAAAAGGAAAAAAAAAAGAATATTCTTCGGAATAGCCTTTTTTTTTTTTAATTAAGCACATAACATATATGTATGCATTTCACTTTGTTTACAAACGAACTTCAGAGATCTGACATTATCATCTTCAAATCCCCTTCATAGTCCTTCAGATCCCACAGGGCATATATGACAGTATCCAGATAACACTTTCAGGTACAACCTACTTCTTCCCTTCCAGTAATCCATAGAATGAGATTTGAATTCAAGCATATAAACACACATTTTCAGTAGCCTTACTTTCAAAAGGTACTGGAGAGACTGCTCCCCACCCTTGAAAATCCAACTCCGAAGGCACGTATCAGTTTTAGGCAAAAAGTATTATATACAAATCAAAACAACCAAGGCTTCCCTAGCTTGAGACTTTGTTCCAAGTTACCTGTACACCAGAGGTATTACATATCTGGGCATGGTAATTGCACTGTCTTTCAGTGCAAACAGACTTTCTTGACCTAGCCCTACCTCAAGAGACTTGTGAGCATAGCTGCATCACAAACTGGTGAAGTTTAATTTCAGAAAAGAGGATAGCAAGCCAAATCCATAAGAGTACAGAATTGTTTTTAAGCAGAAACATGATAACCCATCTGGTAAGAATCAGTGATTCTATAGCATGCATTATTAGTATTCCTTAAGGAGCTCATGTGCTTACAGAAACATTTCAGCTAGCACTAGAAAGAAGAGCTTGTTTTCCATTCAAATGACCTTTCTATTGCCAATTTAGCTACTGAAAAAACTTCACAATGTTTTATTTTGGATCTGTTTTCAAAGTCTCTCATACCAACTGCAACTTTTTTTTCTTCTTTTCCTCTGCAAAATCATTTGTAATGGATTACAATCCCCAATTTGTACCATCGAACCAGGCAGTGGAGTAATAGCAAATGTGCTATACGGTAATGCAATCTACCTTTGAAGAAATTTTTAATTAAAATGTTAAGATCATATAGATGGAGTAACAAGAGAAATGTACGCACGAAATGAAGATAACAGTAGTAAAGATAAGAGAATAGCATGTATCTTCATCAGTGGGAAATCACTACAACCACGTACAGCTTCTCAAGACACCTACTTCGTAAAAAGAGCAGACAACAAAGGACAGTCTATAACCACAATACAGGACAAAGAAGTAAGTCAGTCAAGTGAAGAAAAATCAGAGGTGGGACACAGTAAGGAGACAAAAGACCATGATCACCCTCAGCCCAAAGCTGACAGAAGGCACATAGAACAGCATATGTTCACCAGTCACAAAGAACATGGGACGTGTGATGTGGACATGATAACTGGTGTTTCTTCAGCTCTGTATCACCACAAGTAATCCCTGCAAGACTACTTGGTTTCAAACATCCTGTTGCTTATGAACATGCATGTGTGAAATAATAAGCAAAAATCTAAAGCAGAATAAGTGTAATGAAATCAGTTCCATTTAAAATAGAGAAAGACCTCCCCTTATGGTGTTGTAATGATTTTTCTTACATGCTCACCAATACTAGCTAACAGTAAACTTTGCTCTATTAAATGCAACACATAACACAACTTAACACGAATGCTAGTACAGCACTACAGCAGGATTCCTCGACTTTTCTTCTATTTCACAGTAGAACATTTTAACCAAAAGCCTTTTTTTTTTTTTTTAAGGAAAAAGTTGTTTTGATAGAAATTTTTTCCTGAGCCAAAGAATTTTGCTAATGCTCCCGATGAGTATCAAGATGTCTAGATATGATTAACCCCTATTTACTCGCTTTTACTTTGTTACTCATTCCTGTGAATTTCATATTATAGCCTTGCCTTTTCCATCATTTTTTTCTATGCATAGTAGACTTGATCATACGTAAACACGTATGCACAGTGGGTACATGCATAACCATTTTGCATCAGTAATCTCAAATCTTTCCCAAATTTCCAAGCGCTAGCTTGCAATCTTAACTTACACAACATCAGTACAGAACATACAACTAGATCTATCACTCTATTACTTTTCATGCACGAATGATTCTATAGTGTGCATTACTGACCTTCATCAATAAAAAATTCTGCAAAGTAAACCATGTGGTGCCACCATATTATGATTTTGTCCAATAGCTAATCTGTAGTATAATACTACTGGCATGAAAGGAAGAAACAGAAATGCTATAAAAAAAAAGCACAAGGAAGGCAAAATATCGTGATTTCAGTATCCTTAAATTTTAACTAGTCTGCCTGGTTTTTGGAATCTTACCTGGTTTGGCGAACAAACAGGAAAATCTTCAACTGGTGGAATTAAACCCTGGGCAATTAACTGTCCATAAGATGGAGGAGCTTCTCTTCTTAACAGTTCAGCCTCAACCCTTGACAAATGAGTTTCAAATGATCTTTCAGAGAGAAAAGAAATTTTGTAACACATAAGACTATGATGAAGATTTAAGAGCAAAACTACATCAGACTATTATAATTAAAAATAACAACTTTCAGCAGATAAAATTTTATTATTTTAATTGAAATTTAATTGACAAAATGTCAATTTAATTTGTTCAAAATACAGTAAGTCCTTGCAGTCATTCCTCTGTGTCTGTCCAGCTCATAAAAGAACAAAAGCCCCTTTGCAACAATAAATTCTTAAAAAAATGCATTGGCTAAATATAAAAGCCACCATTATAGATGCTTATATTATTTTAAAAAATTGAAGTGTGTGTAATCATGGCATGAGATAGTCTACAATAGAAGAAACATTGCTAAACACAGAATTGAAATATTAATTTAATTGCAAAAATGCAGCTTTTCTACACTTTCTTTTGGATAACAACATAACAACATCTGAAAGCTCAACTCTAAACATTTAAGTGGTCAGAATACTTCTATCCCCTTTCAACTAACCTCTTACTGTCAAAGAGGAAAAAACCTTTAGAAATCACATGAAAAAATAACTGTATGTGAATAAAAATGTTTCACGTATAACAACAAAAGATATGAAAGGATTTTAAATATTTAAGGACTTGAGTCCATCTGTTCTCCTTACCTTCGCTCAAACATCCTGAGTGAGTACAATTTACAAGTACATCCCAGTGCAATGACAAGCAGCAGTCCACAAATAAGACTCCCAATGACAGCTGCAGTTATTACTCTAGTGGGCACAATGACTGGGCAATTCTCTTCATCACTGCCATCACCACAGTCATCTTGAGAATCACAAACCCAGCTCTCAAACACACAGCGGTTATTTTTACAATGAAAATTTCCTGGCTGACAGAAGAAACAATTTTTTTCATCTGAACCATTAGGGCAATGATTCTGGTAGTTGCAGCGATCTGAACGAGGGTAGCAAACACCGTTTCGAGAACAGGGAAACTCATCTCTTTGGCACATGGTGCAGTTGGTTTCATCCCTTCCATTTGGACAGTGCCAGTAGCCATCGCAGCGTTGCTGCTCTGTGTAGCAACCCCAATTTCCACCACATGGAATTTCCCAGGGCAAACAGAAGCCATCCACTTGATAGGTGGCATTGAATCCTCTTGCAGCATTCACTTTGTCAGCACAAAAATGCACTCTTATCTGTCCTGAGGATGAAACAACTGTGAGGGGAGCATGAGAGTCAAATGCTGTTAGCACACGCAACAGCCTCCGTGGATTCTCCTCTAATCCATCATATATTTTGACATAGTCTCCATAACCAGTACCATCAAGTTTAAAATCTGTGAATCGCAAAATTACTTTGCGATGATCACCAGTGTCTATCAGCCAGGTGCAGTTGCTTCCAGGTGGATAGAAGTCAGGATAGTTGGGAGAACTGAAAGTACCATAAAAGTATTTTAACCACTGCCCGCATGTTGGCACATCACAGTCTATTTCATCTCCTAGGTCAAGACAATCGATGTTACCATCACATTTTAAAGATTCTGGAAGGCAAGTGTAAAGCTTGGTGAAGCGAGAAAGACACTGGAACTGATTGTTAGCACAAGGTTGAAAGGAAGAAGCTGTTGGAGGACTAGCTTTGGCACAGATTTCTTCATCAGAGTTGTCTCCGCATTCATCCATATTATTACACTTCCAAGTTTCTGGAATACACTTCCCATTAGCACAATGAAACTGGTCACAATCACAATTTGGTTCATCGGATTTTCCTGGGGAGAGGGGAAAAAAGAGTTATAAATGTATTCTCCTTTTAGAATTTAGTACTTTATGGTTTGTGTTGCATATTTATTTGCTGCACCAGGTCGTTCAGAATGGCAAAACAACTATTTATAATCTCTGTAAATCATCCACATTTCAATATGTTTCAAGATAAAACAGCTTTTCAAGTCTAAGTTCTGTGAGCACATCAGCATGAGCCTCATTTTTAGCTGCTTTTGGTTAAATAACTTTAACCCATGCAAGAGAACAATGCTCTTTCATAGTGATTGAAAAATCTGGTTTCTAAGGTGCAAAAAAATAAGTTAGGAAGAGACTGTTTCTCTCCTCATACACTCTAAATACAGAAACATTTTGTCCTGCAGTTACCTCCTCAAATTTTTTCTTGTAAAAGCAGTTAGCCCTCTCTCCCATTTTCGCAGGTTCCTATTTTGTACCTTTTGTACAAAAGGATCTATAGCAAGAGAGAAAGTGACAGCAGAAGATTACCTATTACCACCAACCTAAGACAGAACTCTTTCTCCTCACTCTCTTCCCACTGTTTGCTCTTGCCTCTCCTCCAGCAATGAAGAGAGAAACTGCAGTGAAATGCAGAAGCATATACTTGCCTAAGCACAAAATTATGCTTTAAACGTTAAGGATGCAAGTAGTGGTCCAGAAAGCATGGATTTTTTATTTTTAATTCTGAAAAAAGTCAGCAGACACCTTTATATATTATGAAAATATGGCCTACTGGCTACTACCACGTTTTTAACCAAGCTTTTTTTTTTCAGGATTCATTTATTAAGGTCCCATCCATGTTGAACACTGAAGTAGGCCTTGGAAGCAATTTATTTCAGCTCTGTAACAACTTAGCTGAGTCAAATACCCCTGTATCATTTAAAATCACTGTAATTTCTAAGAACGACTGTACAGACTGTAAAACTGGCTATAAAACAAACTGCCACGGTCAATCCTCCAAAAAAGCATTAAAAAATCTGCAATGCAGATGGTTGTACACAGCAGTAATTCAAGAAATAATTTAGACATACATACTAAACCTAAATAACACTGTACTTACAGTTTTAAAAAAGAAACAGTAAAGGGAGCACGACGAACTTACTGAAATGCAGACTTTCCCAGAAGAAGCAGGTTCTGTCTTGCTTTACAGCAAAACAATTCAGATTGGAAGGGATCTCTGGATGTCACCTACTCAAACCACCTGCTCATAACAAGGCTAAGTGAAGTTTGATTCGGTTGTTCAGGGCCTTACCCAATCAAGTATTTTCAAAGTTCCAGTGCTGAACCACTCAAAGTGGTAAGACTCCTCATATCTAGTCCTGATTTCCCTTGCTGCAACTAATCTGCTATGATAGGTCAAGTCACATCACATCTCTGTTTTTTTTCACTATTTCAGTATCTTGGAAAGCATTAAAAAGAATCAATTAAAAAAAAAAAAGATGCATCAACAATATCAGAATTTGAAAAATCTCACAAACGTTAAGGCTTTTTAAAAAATGAATACAGGAAAAATGGAACCAACAAGAGTGACAAATGTTATGATAACTGCTCAAGAGTGTTTAAGTCAACAAATTCACTGACTGTGTGAAAGGAGAGCAAATAGAAAAGCATACTCAGCCAGTGGTTAAGTTTTAGGGAATGATTATTTAATTAAAAAAAAAAAAAAACCAGCACACAAGAACAGATCTAGTATAAATTATATGATCTTCTTGTTCTGATAAATACACACACACACAGAGCATATGTAGTATTAGTATGGCAAATACTTAGGATGAACCTGGGCCTTGAATTTGAAACTTGTACACGTTAACTCCTAGATTGATCAGGCTCTATTAAGCCTGTGGCTTGCCTCCCCTGCCCAATTCTCAAAACCCCCAGGCAGGAACACTACCTTTCCTCTGAGCCACTGAGTACTCACTGGGATGAGTACCCACTGAGACAAGTGGGGCAGAAGCCAATGCCTCACCCAGTGTGCCTGTGGGCAGTTAGCAGAAACTGTAGGGAAGGATTACTGATTAGGCAGTAGCTTTTTCTTCCGCTCATGTTTTTTGGTGAGAGTAAGCAAAACTCAGGTGGAACATCGCCCTGAAAGCTGAGTCAGCATCAGAAGCATGGCTGCATGACTTCTCCCCAGACCTGCTAAACTCCAAGGAGCTGAAGCAGAGAGGGAACTTTTTCATAGGCTTAAAAATGGGCAATAGAAAAGGATAAGCTCTCCTGGAAACCTTAGGTTTGTGAAGGAGCTCTGACAGGGTGAAGGAAGCCATTAGAAAGAGTGCAGAACACAGAACAGGGGCAAACCTGGGTTAGGCTAGAAAAGATCAGTGCTTTTACTGATGGTTGGTGGAGTAGTTTTTAACATCGGTGTCAGTGGATAGGTGTAAGAGAGTATGAATGGTTTTACATTGGAGAGGGATTGAATGTAGGTGTGCAGAGATTTGGAGCAGGCCAGAGAATGGAGCATAAACATACATGAGCAAGAGAACCCCAAACCATTACAAAGAACCTAATCCAGTATTTTTAATGAGGAGGACTTAGAACACTATGATCATGCTATTATATAAAATCCTGCTACCTCATAAGGCCAGAAAACAGTTTTGAACTAGTTTTTACTCATGATGGGCTTCCTCTTCTCTCTCTGGGCAACAACTACTAGAGCAAAAATTGCCCAGAAAACAGTCTCAAAATATTACTACGGTAACTAGCTTATATTGCATGCTTGAATTATCCAAGAAAAAAATCACAGGTACAAAACCATGTCTGTACTTGGCTCAAGTAAGCTATCATATGAATATGATTTTTTTATTTTTAAAGAGATTATATCTTCCAGAGATAGGAAAGAAATGATACAATTTCTGTGAGAAATGTAAAAAACAAAACAAAACCACAACCAACCACACTATTTCTTCCCTCTCTTGCCATACTTATGCTACTTAGTCTACTCAACTATTTAACAAAATAATTTTATTCTGATGAAAAAAAATCAAATCTTAGGCTACGTGAAAAAAAACCCTTCCAGTTGCCTAGTATTAACTGTTTTTTTTTCCCCAAATCATTCATTCTGCTTAGTTGTGATGGGATTAAAATACTTCACACGATGTATATTTTCCTTGATTTCAGTAAGGCCCGAACTGACTACAGGAAATGTATATACTGTACCCTACTACAAGGAAATAGTTCTTAAACCAGAAAAGAAAAAAGTGGAACTGTAAAATTGTACTATGTATTATTTGAAACATACCAGCAAAGTAGGCTAATCTGAAGCCTTTTCTGGAGATGCTATCATCTGAATGAAATCTGATCCAAACATGATCCTGTGAAGAGATGTATGGTGAAGGAATGGATGAGCCACATGCTCTATAGCCTTCAATATTCTTGTAGCTTCCAATTGTTAACCAATCTGAGCTGCATCGGCGTGATCCCTGAACATCAAAATCTTGAAAGCTGAAAGAGAAAAGAGGTCAAACTTGCTACTGAACTGGATATTACCCAACCAAGCTGACAAACTACTACACATAAAAATGGAAATTAGTTGAAAGTACTTTTCTGGTCTGAAATAAAAAGAATGGCTTCTCTGTGCAGGTAAGAATACAATTCAACCTCATGGTGATGATACTCTTATGTTACAATGATTGCAAGAGTCCATTCTGTCAACCACAATGTTGCATCCACTACTTAAAAAGCTCGGTTTTGCTAAAATAAATAAATAAATAAATACATCTTTCACTTTAATGAAAGATTTAAATAATTGTATTTGTGAAATTGCATTTTGAGACGCATGTAATGACTTACATATACCACTAAGTGATTTTATTTAAACCAAATTTCAGCAGAACTTTAACTAATGCTACACTTAGCCAATGATATGACTTGACAGTGCAAGTCCAGCTAAATTGTTCAAAACTACTATTTAAGATAAGAGTTGCCCTCAGTCACGTTACTCAGTTACCCAATGGATATGTCATGGAAGATATTACCCAAGCTCTGACTACAGCTATATAAAGACATGCTGCCATGGTAATCAAGTGCGAAGGGGAGATAGTCTGGGCAAAGCAGGTCAGCACAGACAACAGAGCAGTAAACCAGAAATGAAATGTGAAATGTGTGCTAGGAAGATGAGTAGAAGAAGACAATGTGAGAGAAAAAAAGGAGTTTTATTAAAAATAAATTGTATGAAAAATTTTAGAAAGCATTCTAATAGATGTGCAATTCTACCTACTCTGCATTGTTTATGCCAGTTTAATATCTAGTAGAAAGACTGTTTAAATTAAAAAGGAGTACTTTAAAGAAGTAACTGATGTCAAAGCAGGTATTTCCTAATGAAGAGCTTCTTCTTAGGTCAGCAGGTCTGTACTAGAAACTGAAGTAAATCTGCAGTTAATGTAGTTTCATAATCAGGAGTACGAGCTGCGTATGAAGCAGTACTAACTTGTATCTTGATGCTAAAACAAACCTAGATTTCCTTTGTGGCAGTAATGGGGAATGAACTGATGAGAACTTGAACAACTTTTTTATATTACTTCTTTCCAAATGTTACAAGGTACCTGAAACTGTGGGGAGTCAGCACTTCCAAAACCACAATTGTATCTATTGATTTACTACTTATTCCCTGTCACTTTTAAGCACACCATGAGATTTCGTAGTAATGAAGCATTACAGAACTTCCCATGCACATTTTTGAATGCAAGATTCTTATATTTCAGAGAAATTAAAAAGAGATCAAATAAATGAGCATACAGAAACTTATTCTAGTCTCCAACTCTGTAGTTTTGAAAGGATATTGACACTGTTACAATATGTCACAATATATATAATAGAATATATATAGAATATATATTAGCATTTTGTTTATAGCCTCTTAAAATTAAGGAAAAAAAGCCAGAGTCAGTCTCTCATTAACTTATGTAAATTTAGAACCATATTTTTAGAAGTGCTCATATTTGTCCCAGATTTACTATTCTTCAGAAAGAGTTAGCTCTTGCTTCTGTAATACTGAATGGAAATGGATGCTATTTCAATCATCTAATAGCTCTTACTGCTTTTAACAGAAGTTGTGTGTTGCCATAATTTGAAAAAAAAAATCTATTTTTTTTCCCTATACATGGAAGCAAAGAAGGTTCAGAAAACAAACGCTACATGGCTGTGTCACAGCAACTCAGATAAAATGAAAGGTAAAAAAACAGACAAAACAGAAATCCTATTTTTATAAGGAGGGTAGAAGAAATTAGTACGTACAACTGACCAGTTAAAAATGCCTAGTCAGTACTTCTTCACTCCATGTGGTTAATACAGAACCACTGTTACCTTATAGTAATGATCTCCCCTGGGTTTGCATGGATGTACCAGCTACAGTTGATTCGAGCAGGATACTCAGAGGGCCACCCTGGACTTGTGATTGTCCCACTCGGTGATCGGATTTGTTCTGGAATATCTCCACAAGCTAAAAAATACACATATAGAAAGCACATAGAAAGCAATTTGATTAATTATATTTTTAAAAGCCAGTAGGACAAAATCAATCATCAGCACTTATCAAGGAAAATATCACAGTGAGTTAAGATGAGGTAGCAATAAAAACAAATGTCTAAAGTAGCTGATAATGGACACAGGTCATAATACATCAGCTGGCAGTTGTCTTCCAATGTTTCCAGTTGTACTGGGTCTGGCTGGGATAGAGTTAACTTTCCCTGCAGCAGCCCATATAGCATTGTACTCTGCACTTGTAGCTAGAACAGCGCTGGTATCACACCA
>VXAA01000116.1:317802-352697 GCA_013399115.1 Anseranas semipalmata | reverse complement strand
GGCAGGGTAAAACCACTACACCAGTGCAGAAGTTTATATTAATGTCAGTGTACTACAGTTTATTACATTTTTAAAAAACATATTAATATATACTGACTTTGACATCTTTATTCAGTGAAATATTTTGTATTTCCTAATCTTATTTTTTAGCCTTCACAAAGATTCGGTTCAATTTAACTATGCGTTTACACCTTATACCGATAAATGCATTAGAAGGTGAAAAATAAATTAAAAGAAAATAATCCAGTAGCTGAAATTTCCTGTCTTACAAAGACCCAGTGCCTGGCCATCATTTCAATACCCCCTTCCAGACCTTGGCATGGACATGATCTTCATTCATGTGATTCCCAGTGCTTTGATGGCAAAGAGCACTTACTGCAGCATACTTCATTTATAAATATTAAAAGTTAGGTTTACAAGATATTATTTTTAAGAGGGACTTGCATACCTACATTTCTGATAATGGATTGGGAAGCTTATATTTATAGGACCAATTCTGTGCAACTGGAGTAACTAAGCCATTTGTATTCTTACTTTATTATAGGAGTAGCTTTCTGCAATGGCCTTAACTCAGTTGCTTGTTCCTTTCACTGGAGTGTTCTTAGCTCTGCTGATTTTATTTCAAGTAATGTGCTCATTAATTTTGTGATGTTTTTTCTTTCCTCCTTAACAGCCTTATATCCAACAGTTGTCATATACCATATTCACAGCCTTCACATAGATAAGAAGGCCAGAATGCTCTCACTACAGGGCTTGAAATTATGACCCAGTAAGTTTCAGAGGTCAGAAAACACATTAAAAATAATTGCCCGCCATGCTTTTATTTTAAACTTTCATCATTGCTCTTCCAAAACTTGTGGGCTCTATAAGTTTACCGATAGAGCCAACAGTTACGCACAGAAGTAGTTTAAACACAAGAACTATGACAAATCAGGCGGCATTTTCATCATTATCTGATGAACAAAAAAGCTTTAGAATGTTTAAAATTTTGAATATGTTTGATGAAAATGACAAATCAGAATTGGCACAGTGAACAAACATGAGTAAGAATAAACTGCATTTGTAAAAATACAATTACTAAAAATAAGTTGCAATAATGTAATTTGTAAACAGGTTATTCTTTTTTTTTTTTCCTATTTTTATCCACAATCAAGTTTTTAGATCATTTTTCAAGAGTACGGGGACATCAAATCATTGGACAGCTCTAATACAATACAAGTTATATTCTTACATGATTGTTATTACTTACAAGTATTTTAATATGGTCTAACAAACATTTCTAAAAATAGGTTTAAAAGGATTAAAAGACAAAAACAGTCATACGCCAACATTTTCTTTATGAGCTTGAATATATCAACTTAGAAACAAAAATAGAACTCAGTAAATTTACTGCTTTCAACTGGAGTTGTAAGACAATATTACTTTAAAAAGTTTTTCAAATGTTTCTTATTATAGCCTAATTCACGCTGCACAGTGAAGCAGAAGCATACTTTGGCCATAAAATGTAGGAACTGTCAAAATACCTTGGAAAGAAAAAGTCTCAAAATGCAGAAAGATAGAATTGTATTTGAATAGTTAATTAACTATTCGCTGGAAGCCTTCTTGTTTTCATTTCCAGGAGACCCTATAGGTGGTGCTCAAACACCACAGTATTTTGGAACACTACTCTTGAACGAGCGACCTGGATACATTTTGCATCTGTTCAGACAAGAAATGGAAGGACTGGAAAGAAAAACTTCACAATTAAACATTGAAATAAAATATTATTTTTGATAGGTATGAAACTAAAACACATGCAAAAAATAGTTAAAGAGTGTAAAATGTTTTGTACCAAGCTTACAGATGTTGGCAAGCTATTCCACACGCTCCTTGGTTGCTACTGAAATAGAGCTCAGCTTAAAATAAACTGCCTTCAGGTGAAATTTATATTATTAGAGCATTCATCTGTTTTTGGATATTTACAAACTGACACATTAGATTTTGCCATCAAGAATCTCTGAGGAAGCTTTTAAATTTGCCTGACAGCTAAAAAGAGGATAGCCTCATCCTAGAGCACCAAAATAATCCACTCAACATATGTTCATTCAATTTTACAAAGTTTACCTCCAAAGCCTTCAGCATGCTATAAATATATGTATAGCATGCGTCTGTTAAATAGAAACCTCCAAACACAGCTATCAATTGTCAATTACTACGCAATTAGCTTTGCAACTTCCTATGCTGGCACAGCGCTCCCTGACAGCTATCACTTCTCAGTCCAGTCCCCGCAGTAGTACAAGCAGTAAGTTTTACTTGTCACACAAGTAAAGAAATTCCACATGGAAAGGCTGTATAACCAAACTGGTGTTTTCAGAGCACTCCAAAAACTTCCAGTTTTACTAGTATTCAAGGTTCTTTGGCCTTTTTTTTTTTTTTTTTTCTCCAGTACCAGCTGTCTCCCTGTGCTTTCTGTATTTTCACTTAAGATGGCTTCCCCTCTTTTTCCACCAAAGCTACCACTAAAGGGCTGAGGGCAAAATATGACCATTTCTAGCATTGTCTAATATTGGAAGAGAGAAAAGCACGAGTAAGCAAGGATGAACATAGCACTAAAATACAGGGTGGAATGAGCAATATGCTGTAGAAGAGAGAAAAATCGAACTGAAGAGTGTGCATATGACAAAGTGGGGGTTCAAGAAATAAAAGGAAAGGGACTTGAAAAGGGAATTGCAGCTTCCTTAGCTGAAGATTAGCTAGATAAGCTGAATGTACCGCCATACTTGATATATATCCATGCACTAAAATCTCTTCCTTACAACTAAGGAGACAACAGAAACCTCCCATTTGCTTCAAAAGTTTATAAAAGTTTTATATAACTTATAAAAGTTAAGGTAGAAGCTGCACTTCAGAAGTGCTGTTATCTTGAGAAAGTAATTTCTCAGGGAGATTTTTAAAATCAAATGTAACCTTTTGAAATAGAACAGTTGCAAAGGGCATCTACTTTACAAAGATAATATCAAGCCTTTTAAATCAATTCCTAAGCCTTTAAATCAATTCCTAAGCCTTTGTTTAACTAGGATGTTTCTTCTAAAGCTTTAGACAAAAACATAATTTAACATATATTTTATTCATCTGTTTGTAACCATGAAGAATGTGAGCAACATCAAGAAGGCCATGGTCTCAAAAAACAGTTCAGCTGATAGCACATAAAGCTAAACATTTTCCCACTAAATTGTGGAGATTTTGCACTTCTAATTTCAGTTGCTATGGTCTTAGGTATTTAAAATTACAGGAAAACAGACCAGCTTTTAAAGCATTTAAAATACATAAGAAAACAACAGAATGAACATTAGAGTCAGGAAAAAAGGAGATGGGGTTGTAACCAAGACAGAAGCACAAAACAAACTGAGAGCACTGCATTGTATAGAAGTGAAGGTGCATAGCAATTTAATCCCAAGATGTTTTCAAATCTCCTCATGCTGGTGGCTACAGGACTTTTGGGTGAGACCAACTCTTTCCCGTACAACACATTTCCATGTGGGTGTTGTCTCTGCCTACATTCCTCTCAATTCCCCCTACACCGCTGCATTCTTTGGTACAGTTCTGCCCATCCATCTCCTACCTGTTTTAAATTCTTTCCTTTGTCAACCTTTATTTTATTAACAATCTATTTGAGATTCTGTTTGTTACTTTGTCCTACCTTTGTTCAGTAGATTGCAATATTTTACTTAGGACTGAAGGTGCTTCACAAACTGGAGTGAGAAATAATGGTAAAAAATACTGCTGAGAGGATAAGCTGTGCACGTGGTTTTCTGGTGTATGTATGTGGATCTTCTTGTAAACTTTTTAAAAAACATGTTTTACAAAAAGTTTCCTTATTCCCTTCTTCCTGAAATGTGCTCCCCATACAGATTACAGGACATGACTGTAAACCACCTACGGGATGTTGACTGGTAAACAGAAGAGAGCCAATGAAAACTTTATGGTACAAAATTCAAATTTCAAGTTGTAACAAGAAAATAATTAAGAAACTTATACAAAATTTCTGTAGCAAGAGAGGTAAAGTACCTGTAGCAACAGTGAACAACATGTCAAAGAAAAAAGTCACTTCAGAAAAGCAGGGAGAGGGAGATTAGGGATTTATCTTCACAGTAATGCCAGGAGATTAGTTGAAAAGATAAAAGAATTAGCTTTCAATGTGAACCACAAGATGATAAGGCATGCATTATATTGGACATGGTAAGGACATGAATGCAGCTGGATAAATGATCTGAAGGTGTTTAAAACAGCTTAGAGTAAAAAGAGAATAATGTTATGATAAAGTCTAAACCATGAATAGGGAGGATAATTATTGCATTTGTAACTCTCAGGAGCCACTGAAAGTCTTATTTGGAGAACTAAAAGGGAAGCAGGCATAGGAATTCTTGCCTCCAGGTCATGCTGAAAAACCTTTTATTTAAAATGCCCTTTGCTCTGCAATACAGGGACACAATAGATAAAAAGTAATCATTATAAATTTACTTTATTATTGTTGTGAACAAGTTTTTTTCCCCAGGACAGAAAGTCTTTCAAACAGAAGTGGGGGAATATGATTTTGCAGTTGTGACAATTACGGTGCTACATACCACAAAGACAGACCTGAAAATATTTCTCAAATTTTCAGATTTTAAAGGCAGTAACACTTGTTCAGTAGTGACAGCTTATACACAAGAGACAACATTCCATTACTGCTGTTGGTAGAAAAAGTGTGCTCATATATTAGAGGTTTACCTGCAACTTGGCAGATATAATATACAGCAGAAGCATAAATACCAAAGACCACAGTAGTCTCTGCTATTAAAACATAATTTAGTGAGGTAGGTCAGGTAGCTTTACAGCAGCAGCCCGACGGGAAATCTACCATCAAGACAATCATTTCATTTAAAATTCCTTCCCAGTAGCAACTGTCCAAGAAAATCTCCTGCTTGGTCTCAAAACCAAGTTAAAGTTGGATTTAGATCAAAGGCCAGGTGTCTTTGATTCTATTTTACAGAAGCTCTTTGCTTAAAATTATTTCGATAAACGTGAAGCTGTCCAGGTATGCTTGATGAAATACATAATCTCCAAGTTCAAACATATTTGGGAAACCCGAATTGTTTCAAAGGAACCCAAAAATCATGCAAGTCCATCCTCATCTTTTACACCTGGACTATGCACTTCAGTTTTAAGATGTATATACATACGACCATAAGGGAAACACCACCGTGTCTACCTACGTGCTTTCTTCACGTTTTCATTAACAGAATCCCCCACATTATCTCAAAATTGACCAGTGAAAATTTTTCTCTTTACTTTTAAAGTTTCTATCTTAATGTATAATATACATTTTTCCACAGCTAGAAAGCTATTTTTTTGGAACACAGCCCTGTCAAAACTATTTCTTTTTTTTTTTTTTTTTAATATATGTTTTATTTTAAATGGAAGCCCTCACTGGATCTTTCTTCTAAGGAGCTAAAGGTCTCTCTAGCAGCTGTTGTTATCTTGCATAGAAAGTACATCGTGTTCTCCTCTTCTTGGCACAGCCTGTTTGTGCCTGCTGGCCAAAAGGCTGAAAGCAGAGTTAAAAATTCCATTCACCTCTTGCCCAGCAGATGCTTTTCTGCCTGTATTGTGACTTGTGACGTGACTGTTGCAGTAAATAAAAGGGTGAAGTGTTGTTAAAACCTATGCTGCTTTCAGGATATCTCATACAATCATCTTCAGCAACAATTGTTCCAACAGCAGCAAGTAGCTGTGTTGTTACTTAAGTGTGCCATGAATGTGCTATATCTGATACTTAGTGCATTATTACTGTAGAAAAATAACAACATTCTTGATGATGCAGCACAAGAATGGATACCAAAGATCTTCTATAATAAGCCTGTTGATAATCTTTGTGTGGTAAACAATGGAAGAGAAAAAGAAGGTTGTATGGTGTAACAGGGACCATCCGCTGAGTTACATTTATCTAAAAATTTAACTGTGTACACAAATACCAATGTAATACTTCAAACTATACTGCAAGAATACCTACAGCAAGATGTGCAACCTATTGTCAAAATGGAGTTTGCATTTTTACTTTTATTTTAGGAGAAGGGTGTCAAAATCACTTTGATTTCCAAGGATTAGTGGCAGCTTCCCTATGAAAAGGAATCAGGCTTATACTCTTCTACCCATTGAAGGACAGCAGCCATCTCCTTAGTTGCATATATTCTGAATATCTCTATCACTTAAGTGCAAAACATGACCAGCCGGTCAGATGACACCAAAGAACAAAGAATACACACTGGTATCATCTAATGCCTTAACTGACATACAGTCACATCGCTAATATAGGTCCCAGCTGTAGCTGCTGCCCAGAAGAGGCCCAAGACTGGCTTACACAAAATGAAGCAACCTTCAAGCAACGTTTGCTGCTATTATGCCCTGTACTCTCCCAGCATCTCATCAGTTTCTCAGTTTCTTGAGTTCTAAAATTCTTTTTTTTCTTGCATTAAAGAAAATGTGCAGTCAAGTGTACAGTAGTTTCAGTTACTGCTTCAATCTAATCAGGTGAAACGCACAACTCCTGGATTTATATTATTTGATAGTAGCAGTGTCCAAAATTACATTTCAATAAATTTCATTTCACAAAAACTTTACTGTGGAAAGAAAATATCAATTCAACTTAAACCAACTTTTCTCTTAGTTCAATGTTTGTATGGAAAAATAATTAAGCAGTCCACTTAGAAAGGCATAATCTGTTCATGAGCATGCAGGTATCAATTTTATCTTATGAGAATTTTTCCATGTTCCAGTTGCTTCATTCCTTATTACATGCTGCAAAAGGCAGTAATAATTTTTATAGCCAAATATCTCTTCATAAGATACCAGGTGGCTTTCAATATTTACTATTTAAGTCATGCATGAAATTTAAACATTACAAAAAATGACTTACCCGTTGACACTCCTGAAATATGCACATTTTCAGAATGTTCTGCAAGAGCACCATTTCCTAAAATTAAACATAATGAATAAGCTAATTTCCAAGATAAAATTTGTAAAAATTCTTCAGATACCCTTTTACAGAACAGAAAGAACAAAACTGAAGTTATTTTAATTAATATTAAACATTACAGGGCCTAGGTTCATTTTATGATAAAAGTTAAGTGGAAAAACTAGAGGAAAAACTTATTATACAATGAAAATAAAAACAAGTATCATTAATGTATTAGAAACAATTACACACACTAGGAAGTTAAGAAAGGAAAGAACTGATAGTAGCAGAGTTTTGAGAAACTTCAGACATTTTAGATGGGAGATTTTGCATTATTTTTCCATCAACTGATATTTTCTTTTCAAGAAAGGTTTATTTCAGTGCACCTTCCCCACCTCTTCCTGGATAGAAATAAATGCTATGCAAATAAAGACAGCCATAGGAAGACATGCATCCAAATCGTACTGCATGTGGCCCATACCCCTTCACAGGAAGATGTTTCAGATATAGCCAAGAACTAACCACCATCTCCCCATCAGTGTTCATTAAAACTAAGCGTACTTGCAAAGATGACCAACAGCAAAACTTATGTGCTCATCAGGAGTTAAAGACAAAAGTTGTTCCTCCACATCTCATACTACTTCATCCTTCTGCAAAGTAAAAGAATCTGCTAAAGCAAACACATTTGCTGTCAGGTGGTAGCCCCATCACAAGATGTGACAGATCAAATTGTATTTGTGCATCTTTCCCCCGCTGAACAGCTCTCATTCTCCTCTCCTTTATTCTGCATCTTTTCTTTTAACCTTTACATTTTTTTTAATTAAATCTTCCAGACAGTTCAGCAGGAGAGCTGCTTTCATAAATAGTCTGCTTTGAACACAGGCTGTGAGTCTAAAATTTGAAATACATCAACTAAGCAAATTTTAAAACCATGTCATACTCCCTCAAAGTTTTGTTCTCTTAGAGATGTTCTATGTCACACTTTAAACATGCAAAATCAGTTGTTCTACCAGCAGTGCAATGTATGTGTGATATCTTGGGCGTAACAAGAACCTTAAACACATGAAGAAAACTCATATTCCTCTTAGATCAAGCTTAAAGACTGTTAGAGTTGACTTGGAACATACAGATCTACGCAAGCATCTCAGTGCTCCTCACTTGCAGTGGTTACAAACAAAATGCTTCCGAAATTGCTCCTGAGGTTGACAGCAAATGCACAAAGACATAATTTTTCACTTCCCAAAGACACAACACAATTAGAAGACTGATGGTCANAAAAAAAAAAAAAAACAACAAACAAACAAACAAAAAAAACCACATCTACTTTTTTTTTTTTCTAATCCAAATCCTTGGGCTCTTAAAAGGGATGTTTTTTTTCTTTTCCCTGTATTTTTTACACACCAATTTCACTACAGATATCTAAATACCAAGTTGTTTTGTCTCAATTAAAAAAGTCAACATTGTAACAATTCCCCTAAATTCAAAAGTCAGAAGTACTTTAAAACAAAAACTACTTCAAATACTGTATTAGCGAGCAACGATTTTCCACTAAAACTGTTTTCAAAAATAAAATATACCCATAAGTTTTAAAAAGCTATTCTCCAAATACTTTATCCATTTTGCATATAAACTGACATGCCAAGGAATATTTCTCACTCTGATTTCACGTCTTCATTAATACTTAGCTCTAAACTTACAAAATAAACACCATCTTTGGTATAAAGAGATTTTACTTGTAACTGATTCCACAGAAGCACATTTCTGATTGTTTTGTTTTCTATTATTTCAATTAACATAAGAAAAAATTACCATATTTCAAGACCTTTAGTTTTAAGTTAAAAATCTCTTATCTTTCAAATTACAGTAGTTATTATTCACCAGTTTTGTATTTTCAGACAGGGGTTACTAACACATATGCAATGCATATGCAAAAGATTCTGAAAAAAATAAACTATAAATCAGTAATAACCAGAAGTATATTAAAATGTACACCCAAATCTTGTACGCATTCACTTAGAATTGTTAGAATAAGAAAAACAACTTAAGTCAATATGCAAAATGAAATACTTCAATATTTTCTAAATATGCTTTGTGATAAAACAATTTAACTTGACACAATGATGTCACATTTATTTTCAAGCTAGCTTCAATGATTAGTCAGAAGTAATAATGTCTGATGATAAAGTCAACTCAGATCCAAGTACTGTAATATCAAAAGTTTTTTTTTTTATTCCCAATAATCCTTCATTAAATGAAAGATGAACCTTAAAAACTTCCCGAATTATTACTTCCTTCCTCTTTTATTGGAAACTGTCACTGAAACACCGTGTTCAAATGCCATTACTAACTGCTGACACCTTTATGAAATTTTTAGGCAATGACCCTTATAAGATCTCAACAATTATGTCACAGTTCCATATAATCTGAGTGCACTAGAGCATCAGTATATCAGATAATAGAGCAGTAATGTTCATTAAGATATGGTAACATAATTATCTTTGAAATTTCTTTTAGTCTATTTAATACAGCAGAGTTCGAGTATATAAAAAATTTTCTTAGGTCACCAATAAGTTTTCACGTTTCTTGACATTTTAAAGAAATATTGACTCTCCATTCCCATTTGAACCCAAAGATGGGAACTGAAACAAGCACCATTAATAAAACTTGACACAAAGTTTGCCCACACCGATTACAAGAGCTGGTTAAAGAGGTGTGACAGGCACAGTGCTGGAAGAAAGACACAAAAGAAGCTCACGCACTAATCCAGTCTGCCTGCGAGAAATCAAGTTGTTGTTTTTTTCTCAAAACCTGACATTTTTCACCACTTTTTTCTTTGTTGTTGATTCCTTAAAAAAAAAAAAATCACTTGTGTAACCAGGACTATATCATCTCATTTTTTTAAATACATATGACAAATCGACAAGAGCTTTTTAATGTCATTGAAATAAGTGCCATTAAATAGTAGTGTCAGACAAATTTAGTCCTGCAGCTTAAGATATGGGCAGCAACTGCATTTAAGTTAAAAAATTCAAATTAACAAGGCTCAAGATAAAAACAAGCATTCCCTATGATTTTGTTGTTGTTGTTTGCTTGTTTTTAAATCAAAACAGAATCTTTGTAAAATAGGATGAGATTTGTTAAACAACAGGTAGCAGGTTGAACAAAAGCATAGAAAGTACTTATAAGGGCTTTCTGGTCAAGTGCACGTGTGTTTGTTGTTATCACTACTGATGAGATAACTAAAGGTCCCTTGACTGCAATCAAAAATTGGCCAATTAGTTATTACATGAGTTAGACTGTTTATAGGGAATATTTACACTATAGAAAAGCTTCCCATTTCAGAAGTACCTTTCTGTCTCAAATAACTTTAAAAATTCCTTAAATGTTCATGGTATGGTTATGGTCTAAGTATGGACCAACTACTGATTCTGATGGACTCCTCCAGAAATTCCTATTTTATTTTCAAACACAAAACCCCATCCCTGTGACCTCAGTTTCTTTCTATTTCACTCAAATCCTCTGAGGTGAGATGCTGCCTTGTCTTCCCAGCAGGCAGAAACAGACAACAAGTAGTTCCAACAACATTTGAATTAATTCCTTTTGATTTGTCTTACACTTGACTGACCACAGAAGCAGGCAAGACGACACAAAGGTTTACCTGCACGTTTTCCAGCACTTGGGGCACTTCTCCCATATTGGTCTATATAAAACTATGCTAAATGTGTCCCTGCCACCACCCACCCCCCCAGAAAAACCAATCCAACACCTTTACAATGTCACTTCCTAAAAACCTGGTCAAAGAACCACAAGCCCTTTACTCCTATATGCAGTCTGGAGATGAAAACAAAACTACGCAGAAGGCAACAACCAGTCTTGGAAGGTATTTGACTCATTAACATCATCCGAATTTCATCAAAGATAGGAAAATAAATATAGGCTGGAGGATGGGGCTGGGAACTTATGCAATCAAATTGCAGAGAACAATGAAGAGGAAAAACTGTGAAAAAAAACAATGCTTTAACACCTGAAAAGCACGCCATGATTGGAAAAAAAATACCTACAAGGTTCTATGTATTTGATAGCCACACAGTGGATGTGATGCTCAGACTACGAAAGCCTATCCATAATGCAGCTGCCTTCATTTTAGAAGGTCAGCCCCCTACGAGCCTCCTGCCCAATGGCACGCTCGGTACATCTCTCTCAAAATGGAAATATCAGGCTCCAATGGTTGACTGCATACAATCTCAGAGCATAAAAATAAGCCTGCAGGACTGAAATGAACTTCTCCTTTAAGTTCTACTCAAATTCCTGCAGTTTTCAAGGAGAGCCAAACAGACCCAACCCCCAGTAACAGCGTCCCTCTTAGTCAAAACTTTCAGATCAAACAAGACAAGCTTCTGCATTCCAGATACACGAACTTGTAGGTTTCAGACAAAGAACATCAAGTTTATTTAAATACTGATATATTTGAGATAGCAAATAATCACTCAAATGAAAATCTTGTTTTAATTTCAGTTTGACTAAAACTAGTGATATGAATGCAAAGTTAACTGATGAGTATTGTTAAAAGTGCACCCTAAAAATCTGCTATGTGTGAATTTGTCCACCATGACTGTAAAATTTAATTTTAAAAACTCAATTTGGAAGGGGAACATATATCTTGGGACTGAATTAAATCCAAACTGTATTTTAGAGAGAAATTAACTTGACTGTTGAAATGAAAAATTAAAAAAAAAACCAAAAACAAATCATTATGGAAAACACCCCATTGGAGTTACCTTTATTATTGCTGTTAAACCAAGTAGTTATTGTCCGCAAAAAATCATGCAATCATATCTGCCTTGATGCTAAATTCTCCTATGTCAAGATTAAGTCTCTTCCATTAGCTTTTACAGCCCAATTACAACCCCCTATAACTAGAATTGTATAAATTGAGGAACTGCCGTAACCACGTGGCTATGAAGAGAGAGCTTTTTCTAAACTACCTTACGTTAAAGCATCATGTGGTGCATAGTGAATGCTACTCAAGCAGGCTGGACTGAATATTTCTCTTGAACTACAATTACCAGGGACAACATATCAAATCCACTTCCTGTATTTCAGGTGCTTCCAAATACCTTTCATTACGGTATGTGTTCAACGTGCTTTAATTTAGGCACTATACTTCATGATCAAACTTCCTTTCTTCATCCTACTTCCAAAATTCCTACCCCATCCTGTACCTTAGAAAGAATAAACTTGATCTGTTTATGCTGACTTGCCAGCTGAAATTCCTTTGCACTAATCTTCACCAAATTTTACTTCTACCTGGCAAAGTGTGGACAATGCCAACAAAATAGGAATCTTACAATACACTTCCATAAACAAATTGTTCGTGCCTTACATACCACCCCACTAAAAAGCCCTTTAGCAATGGTCCTATAATGCCCTGGTCCAAAAATGGCAATATCCTTCCAGATCTGGAGTTACGGGACCTGGAAACATCCCTGATGTCTCTGTAGTATTCCGGCACCCTTCCTGCCAGCACACTTTGTGACAAGCACAGGCAGCCGCCACCCCACCCCTCGCTTCCTGCAAGTACCTAAGCAGGGTTTTGCAGAAACGAGCTCCAGCAGAAAACACCGACGGCGGGGCTGAACCGCAGCAATGCTGCCCTGCCCAGTCTGTGGGAGAGAAGTGCAGAGGCTACCTGCCCGGCTGTCACACGAGCAACAGCATACCTATGGTTAATCTACAGCGAAGATGTTATGTCTCACAGCAGAGCACGGGGGAAGACCAACAGAAAAGCGAGTACTACTTCCCTCCTCCAGATAAAAACATTTCTTCAGTATGTAACCAAATCCACTATTATTTACATATGTGTCACATACAGTTAATAAACCAGAGAAATTAGGCAGGATCCTCCTCAGTCTTTTGGCTCATCTTTTACAGTCTCTTATCTCCTGAGCACTCTGTACTTGTGTTTGTTAAGCTACTGTACATTTAGAATTAATGCACTAGGTGCAGGGATTTAATCCTGTAACACCAGCAAAGAGCTACGTATCCACAGGCATATGGCCATGTTGCTGCCAAGCTCTTCTAGAATTCCAGAGGAGTAGGACACACTGAATTGAGATTATGCAATTGAGAAAACATTTTCTGTAATCTGAAATGAATGTGAGGGTACAAAAGGGCCTCAAGGTGCTATATTTCACCCTTTATAATCTATAATTGTGTCTCAGAATATTCTGATTTCTCTTGTTCTTTTTCTTCTGTCTGTGCAAAACATGTTCTCTTACCAGTGTAAAACTGTACCACAGAAATTCAGAATTTGTCTTCCTAAGAAGACAGGAACAGAGCTACATGTGAAACTTCAACATCGTAAGGAACTGAAAGTTGAGCAAATATAGAGGGAAAAGAAGCTCGGTCTAAGCATTTGAAACTTACCCTCCCAGAACAGTTCATGAAAAGAATACTATTATTGCAACAAGGGAATGCTGCAAATTAAGGTGCGGCTCAGCTCAGAGTACACAGTCCACGGAAGCTAGGCAGCATTCGTTACGTCTCTGCAATCAGCAACAAGGTGAAGCAGCAGCGTCATTCCCAGATTCCTACAGAAACCAGCCACAGCCTTTACAGGTGACACAACTGTACTATTTCCTGACTTCTGCTGGCTGAGTTTGCAACCAGAGCATCCTTTTCATTAGAGATGGAATCAATTAACATGTTGGTGCACTGATATGTATTTCAATTAACTGTTCAAGATAAGATTAGTGATCCACAGTCACTTCCTACTCTCATGTCTTTGTTACTGACTTTTACATAGTGCTTTGCATCTTTGACCAAAAGTTTTTGTCATGTACCCAACTGCAGCTTACTTCCTCGAAAAACTGGCATTTCTGTGTAAGTTCCTGTATTTCATGACAAAAGACAACTAAAAAAGCATCATGAGAAATGACAAGACCTACTTTTAAGCATTAACTGATTAATAATCTCCAGTTTATCTGAAGAATTTTTGCAAGAGTTAATGATAATTTTTTCTTTTCTTTTCTTTTTTTTAAATGAACAGCTTGGTGTTAACTAGTTGTGTGCAGTTCTTTAATATATTTCCTCAGGGTTAAGTACTGGATGCATAAGAATTTCAGCTGGTCTTTTGTGAAATACCATTAAGCTGTGCAGTAAGATGTTAATTACCCTTCCAGGTAAGGGAAGAATTAAATAACCCTTTGTTTTATACGCAATATGACAGAAACATTGAGACAAAGCCTTATTGCTGTGCAGACATCAGCTGAATCTTCTACTAAAAGCAAGCTGAGCAGAGTGACAAGATTTATTCCAAATCTCTATAACAGAAGAACATCTGCTACAAAGAAGATACAGTAAATATATCTAAAATTTCAAACAGTACAAGTGAATGTTCATGTGAAATGAGAAAGTGTTGTATACTCCAATACTACAATAACATAATTAATTTCTTTAATTAAGGAAAGAATAAAAATGACTAACAGATGAACCTATACTGAAATAGTGGCTTATTTAAATGTATTTATGACACAAAAGCACAAAATAAGCACATAAAATTTCACTGTAAAAACAGTAGATAAAGCACAGCGTTTGTTTACAATAATGCCATTATTTTACGATGTACCATTTTTATTTTAGGCCAACTGTGATGTAGTTTATTTAGAAAACTAAGACAAGGACTGGAGAATCAATTCTGCAATGGAATTGTTATATGTACATTTAGATTTTACTTTTACTTTTTACAGGAACTAATATCTGGATTCCTTTTAGAGGACACTAACCTGGAAGACACACTCCTACTGGTTATGGGTATTCAGTCCTCTGGGCCACACTATAGCCAGTCCAAAGCAAGCCCTTCAGAAATGTATATGACATAAGCATTAAATCTTCAGTATAACTTGTTTTGCTCCACAGCTCTGCTCCTGCAAGCCGCAGGACTTGTCAGTGCAGTCACCCTTCCAACCACCCAACACCAGAGATGTGCTCTCTGCTCACAGCAGCTTCAGCTCTGTCAGCACGGCTCCATCTCAACGCCAGGCATCATCTTCAGCTTAACCATGGTCATTCACTATGAACAACACAAGTTCTCTCTTCAGACTCATTAAACACGGCACATATTCTTTACTAATATTACACGAACTGTGAATGCTGTCGCAGGATACAAAATAAAACAACACATTAAAAAAATTCCATATAAACCATAACGAGATGTAGAGACCTGTAATCCTTTACTACTATTGCCCTTGAACGCCAGTTGTTGCCAGCCAGATGATGCTGGAGCATCCAAATACAGCCCCCAGCACCACTGGGCTGCATCAAGTAAACATCTGGAAGATGCTGCAGCCTACAAAGCGAGCTCACACATTCCTACTCTAAAGGTACAGCTTCTCTGCCACTTTCCCCTCTTCTTTTTCCCTTCTATCGGGAGCAACAGCTCTCCGTTGCTGCCAATCAAGCATACAAAGCAACCAGCAGTTCTGCACTTGGCTGTGCTTTAATGCAGCACAAGCCTATTCTCCGGGTGTGCCAGCAGGAGAGACTCGCACAAGAGGCAGAACAGGAGCCACTTTTGAAAGAGATCTTTGCACACCAAATTACCGAGATAACCCCAGGTTCCTTTATACTAGGTCCCAAAAGAGAAGCCAGAGTAGTAACTATAGCAACTCCGATTTAATGCTGCAGGTGGAAAAAATACCATTTGGTACTCTTTACATAATATTATGTGCAAAAATACCAGTAAATTCCACAAGACAATTTTTAATTAAGTCATTAAAACACACAACTTTAAGTCAAGGTATTTTAGTTATTAATTTAAGAGGACATTTTTATCAGTTTCAGCAAAAACAATTCAAACTTCTCAGTTGTAGATAGAAAAGGTGGGGACAGAAGAGAAGCCTGATTTTTTATTTTTTTTAATTCTCACTCACAAATTCCACAAACTATTTATAGACAGTTCTAATATACTTGGCAGCAAGTAGTGGAAATTGGAAATCTAGCAGAAACGCTGGCTCAGCTTCAACAAGATTCCTGATTTTAAGCACATAAGTAGTTCTATTCACGTCAAACCCCATACTTCTGCTCAGCCAGGTATGAAGTTGCTTGACTGACACCACTGCCTGCGAGTTCTACGTGTCCTCGGGCGGTAATCTAGCGCAGCATTTTGGATTAGCCAAATTGAGAGTTGGAAAAAAAACAGAATTCTAAAAACAATTAAACAGTTCAAACACTGAAATTACAGCTAAATCTCAAGTAATTTAAAAAAAAAGATAAGGAAATCAGAGGAAAAGGGAGTAAACCACAAACTAGGGGGAAAAAAAAAGACCATACTGCATCCCCATCCTTAACTAAATTATCTCCGTGGTAAGGTTTTAGAACAGGCTTCAGCACCTACTCTTCACTGATTACACCCTATTATAAATGCAAATCTAGCAATTTGCCCTCCTATTCGAAAACATACCATTGTCGTATTACTTACAAACCTTGAAAAATCCAGAGTCTCTCTGCTATTTTAAACATCTATGCTTAAAAATAAAAAAGCTCAATTATTTTAACAAAGGGCTGTTCAGAGCCTTTGTACATGTTCAACTGCAGTAACTATTCTTTCCTTCTGAAATCCCATTTCAGAAACTAAAAGTATTTCTCATTTGAGAAGTGCTAGACTAGGGGAAAAATTTGATGTGTGGGCTGCATAGTGCTTATACAGTAGGGGGAAAAAGCATTTCAGATTTGATTCATACTCTCCACATGCTTCATACTTTTATCTACTATCTATTTTCTTTATATTGTTGCAGCAGTGAAATACCTGGTTTTGCTTTTGCTCCATGCGGGTTTAGATTGATTTCCCTTCTTAATTCCTTGTAACAATAGGAACACATGCTAGTAGGCAACTGTCTATATGTACAGCTGGCATATTATATAGAGAGAAAAATAAATCTAAAAACCATCTAGAGTCAAACAGAAGATTTCAGGGCTCTATCAGACATCAGATGGTAAAAGCAGAGCTTCAGGTCATATATTCTTAAGATATAATACTGCCAGATATCCTGTCTTCTTTCAATGTCTTGATTCCGTTCTGTTTTGAAAAAGTACTAACAGAAGAAATGGAAATCATTATTCATAAACTAATGCAGCAACCATCATAAATCGAATGTAACCTTGCAGAAATGAAAATATTATCTAACATTACCCCAAGAATTCCTAGCAGGAACCCTCAAAACATCTAAGCTTCTAGTTACAGATGACAGCATGACTCAGATTTACAACTGATTTTTTCCAAAAAAGATTTAAGTAGTGTAGGAGTACTTTCTACTGGGGGAGGGGAGAATCACGAGGATTATTAAAGAGAAGGAAAACACTGCTCCACTGCTGTTTCTTTATTATGGGCCCTACATCTCATGTGACTAATAGCTCAAAACAGAAGAGAAAAAGAAAAATACTAGTAAGTAGTCATGTACATTAAAAAAAATAACAACAACAATAATAATTGCCTAGAATATGTTCAGAGAATAATCGCCTCCAAATCCAGAAAGAATTAAGCTTGTTGGCTTCATACAGTAAAACCAACTGAAAAAAAAAAATGTTTTTAAGCCTTTATACAACAGATGGGCTACGATATTACAATTCAGGCAGAAATCAAGGAGGAAATTTCATACATCTGGCAGGCGCAAAAGCAGAGGATTGATAAACCTAACTAACTTCTGAATTAGCTAGGTTCCTAGTGGAACATTAGCCTGAGCAAACCAGGGAGCACCAGAGCTGAAGAGTATATACCCACTCACCTTCAACTCTGCCTTCATCAAGGTAACAACAATAAATAAAAATTAACTGCAAAACACCTCAGCTGCATTCACTGTAATGACATAACTGAACGGAATGCAAGCTGTTCACTGGAAAGGACCATGAAGCAACATTGTATTTACATGCTTATACATCAAATATAAAAATCACAGAAGTACAGCATGTTCGTTGCATCTAGGAAAAATACTCTCATTTGAAAGATAAAATTGTGTTTTTGTCTCTTCCTGCTACATACTACTAGAAACAAACCTTTGACTTTGACAACGTTTTATACTCCTTCACGTGTCTGGTTTTCTTTTTGACAGAATTAAAAAGCACTGCAGAGTTCCCAAGAAAGATTGTTTTCTTTAATTTACAAAAAAAAAGCTCACAGAAACCACAGACCTTGCAAATACTTGTGCAGACTTGTTTATGCAAAGTCTGCCAAAGGGAGTTTTCAGACCCCTAGCACCTATTCAGACTGAAACTGAGCTTACACAAAATGTCACGCAGTCTGCCCAGCTATCTTCCAATATACAGGACAGTGCCTCTGCCCCTTATTAATGCTTCACTGAAGCAACTGGAGTGTAGAAGCAACCCTGTATAGCGTAGCTCAGCACACCACTGTTCACACGGACTGCAACAACATGGTAAAAAGCAGAGGCAAAGGAGGGAAAAACCCCTGAGGGAACACACTTCTCGCCTATGCCTTCAATCTCTGTAAAACAAGGCTTTTTGTTAATTTTGTGCAAACACCCACATGCAAAATTCATGCCATTGTATATTTTAATAGCAGATAGAAATGGAGATGTCACTGAGTTTCGAGGGAACCACAACATGTAGATATTTCCATTCTCACTAATAAAAAGACATTCAATCCATGTAGTTGTTTCTCTACAGTTGTCAGCTTCAAAATCTCCATCACTGTGATAGAAAAGGCTATTAATTAGCTACAATAATTTTCTAGACTTGCCTAAACTATGCTGTTTATTAAATATCCTCAGGACTTAGGGAGAATATGAGCTGAATTTGCTGTAGGTTGCCAGTCATAACATGCTGCATTCCTCAAAACGCACTGTGAATTGCTTCTGTTCGAGAGAAGACAGACATTAGTTAGATTGTTTAGTCAGATAGTTAGATAGATTGCCTACAATATATGAAATTGATTTTCTTAATATCTTAAATAGCCAAGGCACACTCCTGGTACAAACACGTGTGCACACACTTGCACGAGTACATGCAACACCCATGTAAGAATTCTGTATGTGGCAGCCTCGCTACTTTTGCATTCTTTTGTTGAAAGCACATTAGTTTCATAAAAACAAACACATAACAAGGGAAATATCCAGTAAAATTTATAATCCAGTAAAACTTATTTTCTCTCCAGTGTTTCATGTAAGACCCACGTACCCTTCTAAAAACTCTTACAGCTATGACTGCACAAGTCATTGATTCTAAAATAGTGTATTTGAGGAGCTCCTCGAGTATTTTCAAAAGTCTAGAATTAGTCTACATGTATTTATATACTTAAAACAACAGAGAACAGGTATAAATCTCCAAGACTCAAACCAGTATTTATTTCCCCGTCTTTGGAAAGCAGATTTCTTTTTCTCTCCTTCTCTCCTGCTGTTAATATTGCGATTCTTGTCCTGCAAGAAAGATGCTGGTGCTGTACCTTGCACATTATGAGATAGAGTTTAACACCTTTGACTTCAGAAACTATGCAGTGTCTGAAATGACATCTGCAAAAATGAATTTGCAAAAAGTTTAGATTCCCCTCTACTTAGTTCATGGTATCTGTAAAACACAATAACATACTACCGATTTTTTTCATAAAAGCACAAATAAGCATTTATCATGATTATAGCTTTATTGCATCAGGAACTGTACAAACAAGAAAAGCAACTATTGCCCCACAGAGCTCACTGCTTTGTGAAAACTGTGCATGTTATATTTTAGCAGGAAAAGGAACAGACAATAAAAAAGCGAAATAGATAAAACAATTGGAAATCCCAGCCCACTAGGTGCCAAAATATAATCAGATGGCAGTGCTTTATAGGAACCACAGCAGAGGCAAGAACGTTTGAGGAAAGCAAATATGACAGCTTTGTGCATCCCATGTAGACATCTACCCAGGTGGTGGGAAGCACAAGAGAAAAAATGGACAAACCTCAGTAGTGTTAATAAGTGAGAAAGCTATCAGTAAAGAACCACTGTAGATCAACAGGACAGTAAAACCAAGTGAAACAGAACTTTGATTAAGAGCTCCTCAGTGCTAACATTCCTCATTCTCCCTCGCCTTCCTTCTCTTCCCCAAATCACCCAAATCAAAGTTCAAACTTCTGCACACCAAATGTAAAGGTCTGTCCCTTGGAAACATCGGGAAGCATTCAGGAAAGTCTGAATTATATTGTGTTGGAGGTAGCTATAGAGACAGGAGATGTTGTGTGAAAACAGCTGTAAAATAGTAGTTGCAATACAAAGAGAGATGGTTAACACTGCCACCTCTATATGCAATGAAAAGAAGTGCATGTGACAGCCAGAATATTTCTCTTCACATTGGAAAGTACTGCAGGGTTCTGGAGCCTCTTGCCATGGGGATTCACAGTAATTAAAAAAGATAAACAATCTTCTACTACCAGGACCTAGAAACAAGAGACTGTTGGATAGTACTATGGCTCCACGATTGCAAAATGAAGCAAAGAAACCATTTCTGTAGAGCTGAATAAGCCGTTGACTTGACAGCCCGTGCAGGCAGCTGTAATTCAGCAGAGTACAGCAGGCTTTCAAGACAGCCATAGCATGTGTAACTACGTCAAAGAGGGCAGACCTGAGTTTGTTTCTAAACACCTAGGTATATCATTTCCCTGCTGTGAAACTGCATCCCTGAGACACAGAAATCACCACTGGAAAACTTGTCTTTTTTTTTGAAAGGCTATTATTTCTTACAGAAATTAAATGATCACAATGACTCGTAGATGCCAAAGTATACAATGAAGGTTGTTTGTAAAACCTTAAATGCACTTTCTGTGCTTACCCTCAATAGAGCCAGTAAGAAGTCTTATATCATATGGGTCACAAAATTCCAAGTTTTATTACATTACAGTAACTCTAAGCATGCAAGAGAAGTCCCGCATCCTTCAGCTTTACATTGCTATCTACGTTCGTAATGCAGAATTCGAACTACATCCTTCTTTCCTTCTCAAGCCATTCAACCATGTACAGATGCTCCTCTGTCAAGCACATACGTGTGCCCCAGTGCAGCACAATCATGATTTGAATCTGAGCACTTTGCAAGAAATTTGAAATGTCTAGAAAATTTATGAGATGTTTATTTGTTTATCTCTGGGTCAAATAAAGCCAAATTTGGTGTCTCGCAGCACTCTGAACCTTCATGTCTTAAATGTAAGTTCACAGCGATTTGAAACAGCAAATAGATTTCAAAGAAGTTAGAGATGACCTTGAAATAGGCACATTTGGAGAGGTGTGAACTGGACCATTCACTTCTACCTAATGTTACCACCCTAATGAAAAAGCCCTACAGAGATGAAAGGCCAAGATGTAAGCCGCCTCCTGTAACCGAAGCAGATCTCATAAACGTGGCCATATCAGAGGCTACACCATCCCTCTCAGCTCCAGCCCCGTGTGAGGCTGCTGAATTGCGATGTTCCCGCTCTCAGGCTGATGCACAGCCAGTTCCACTGGCAGAAGTACGAGTGGGGGTTCACGCCCTCACGGTGCTCCCCATCCCCTCCAGACCCTGGGATATTCCTGAAGAAACCACAGCGAGCCTCAGGCTGCAGCAGGCTGGAGAACCCTACCAAAGGCCCAGCTCCCATGGGGAGGGAAAAGGCAGAGCGACAGGAGTGCGCATACACCGACACACACACACACTCTCTAGGATAGAGTTCCAATGACAAAAGCACAAATATGCTTCAGTGTAATCAGAGGAATGAACGCCTCGGAGAGGAGAATGTGCCCTAACAGGTATTTCCAAAATCCTTATCACCATTTACCCTGACATTCACATTCATAATTACTTTCCAGCATGCTATCCCTACACCTAGTACACCTTATCTCCATTTCTGCCTCGACACAAGCTCTTTCAGCTCTTCTCATTTCTCCTGTCTTGACCAAAAAACATTCTCACTACACACGTTTACGTAAGACATTAACCTCCCTTCTGCTAAGAGTTTTAACAACTTATGATTTTTTTGCTGCAGTCCAATTATAATAGCTTAAAAAAAATCTTATTAAAGATATGGGTTACTATACCAAAATGTTCCTGCTCTCCCTCTGAGAAAACTCCTGCCAGAACCATTCCGAGGAACACTAGATGGCTGAAGGTCAAGTTACGTAATTACCGTCCAACCCGCTGTCCACCCAGTTCACAAACTGATGCTCCCAAAGCCACTTGAGTTGCTCAGTTTGCTCATCCTCACTGTTATCTGGCTATTTGAGTATCAACTTGAGACTAGTTTCCAATGGATCATACAGTATAAGAGCAGTTGTGTGCATCTGTACACTCCCTTCAACTTCTCAACGCTTTGGACTATTTCTAGCACATTTGGCAGAAGAGTAACAGTCCCCAAAATTCGGTTTTAATTTCATTAAAATGTGTATTTCTACTTGTGTTCCAACACAAATGCTTCAATATAAAATCACCTGCTACTAAATGAGAAACACATCAGAAACTCCGCATAGAATATTATAACCCTTGAGAAAAAACATTTTACTTTTCTGCTCCCAGTAAGATAGCTGGTCTGAAGGAGGTCTCTAAACAGCGACAGCAGCAGATCATCACTAAACTGCATCCATTCACTTAAGAAAGAGTAGCTTAAATATACAATGGGCTGTATTTCTTATGAGCAGAAGAGGACTGGCATTTGAGGAATGACAGAAACCAGTCGGTAGTTACATTTGTAAAAACAGACAAGGATAGGAGCTGGAGTTTTAAACACAGTAATAACAGACACACCACTCTCAAAGCAGCCTCCTTCCAGTTCCACAACAAAAATTTAGCAATTGCACCCTCCCAAAAGGATGCCAGTTGCATTTAAATGCTTTAGGATCACTCTTCACCCTTTATCTTCCCTCCTGAGTGGGCAATTTTCCAGGTTCAAAGCCAACCTCCAAGATATATGTGCTTAGCACACTTCAGGACTTGCATACTACTGAGCTTCAGGCATTTAAGTAATCAGACTAGTCTGCTTACACTGAGAATGGAGAAAAAGACTTCTCTGAAGACAGGCTCAGATCAGTAAGTCACATTCCTGTTGCCTCTCATCCCTTTAATAAGCTTGCCTTTTCCCACACTGACTCTGCCTTAACTTAAGCCAAACCAATGCTCCCCACTGTCGGAAATGACAAAAAATGGGAAGTAGCAGACTCGATTCATGAACAGTTAAGGAGCAGCTTTTTGTTTTCTGTGCTTCAGCTTCTACCCTGTAAATAAGAACACTTCACAGGAATACTGTTAGAGTGGGGGGTTATTACTCCATCTTAGTACTTAATCCTCAGATAATAAGAGCTTTTAGGCAACTACACAAAAAAAACTGTAAAATAAAAATACTCTCAGATTTATTTCCAAGCATGTCGTATCAGTAAAGCACAGTAAATTTAGGTGTCAATTGAGTCAACAGTATCCTTCCAGTGTAAGCCTATTCTTAAGAAAGTTTAGCACCAGGAAGTCACTGCTCGATACACAAGTGCTCTCTTACAAAGAGATGCTACATATGAAGTTACAGTCAACTAGGAAAAAAACCTCAAACAGCAGCTGAAACTCCAATTTAACCATTGTACAAGTGAAACAAACTGACTCGCGAAGAACAGGAGGAAGAACAATTTGGAAAATAGCTATGTGCAAAGATACTAGCATTTTATATTAATACCATTAACAAAATTTGACAAGCAGTTTTATTCTTTCAGATGGAGCTTCTTTCAATTTGCATGAAAAGCACTGTTACACTTGTGCATTGATGAAAGCAGACTACAACCCTTACACTTCCTTACTGGCAACTCTGCCCAATGAACAATAATAAGCCACAATTTAAGGACATCGGTTTTGCTCTGTATTCACTACTGAAAAAAAGGAAGAGGGTATCACTACAAGAGGTACAGTTCTGGAAAAGAATTATAAAGGAAGTCTGGAATATTTCATGATATGAGTTTTCCAGTCTTCATTTTGTATTCATAGTATACACAGATATTACTTTCTAAAATTAGGAAGTACTTTGAAGTTGAGATAGGTTGCAAAACTGAAGACTATGGCTTATTTGTGATGAAGTGCAGACTGGGAAGACAGAATACTTGCAAATTCTTGCACTGTTTATACTTCACCACTGATTGTTATCCACTTGACTATTTACTTGATTTTTCCTTTCAGGATCATCTACAGATGTACACAGAGGTTAAGCGCTGACTTTTACATGGATTCTGTCCTGTTGGGACACCAAGACAGCGTGGTTTCTCAACAGATCTGTATATTCACTCTTGAAGTATTTTACCCATTTCAGTCCCCAGAAAGACAACTGTTAGGCTTGCTGCAACTAAAAGTGATGGTACAAGTCATTCCTGTTGTCCTTTGTCCTCTCTAAGCAAAAAAAAAAAAAAAAGCATAGCTTTCTGAAGTATATCACCTAAAACAGAGATGAATGGCACAATAACCCTGGGTGGGTAACATTTTCAAATGCAGCTTTTTGTAAAGATAATTTTGAATTAATAAACGTGCCAATGAAAATTCCTAAGGTCTAAAGTTAATTTCCTTGCTTATAGTTACAAAACTGCAGGTAACGATTTTACTTCATTTTTTAAAAGCAGTTCATTTTGATTTGACTTTGAGCTTACTGATGCCAGCAGTAGAATTTACACTGATCACAACAAAGCACAGCTAAGACAAGGCTGAGCTTGGATTAAAATTCCACAGCCTCCCCCCTCCAAACAGGTACATACATAATCGAAACAGCCCCAGGACTTATTAGTACTTACTCAAAGTCATACGCATGACAGAAAACCAGAGGTTTACCTCGATTTTGTCAACTTCTATTGGCAGAATTACAGATGAAGTCAATGACTAACTTCACTATGGAAGGGCTAAGGCAGTGGTCAGTATTTGGTAATATTAAAAAGAAATAAATTATCAACATGCTTCAGTCTGTATTTCTACAGAAAAGTTCTAAGGCTTAAACAGCTACGGATTTCCTTTCTAAGGAACATAGCTTGAAAAGGAAATGGGTAAATTAGTCCTCAAAGCACTAATTCTGCTGTAATATAAACAGCTAAAAAATTACGTATACAGGCAGATATTTCACTCTATTAAAAGCCAACCTGCTAACAAAATTCAGCACTTGCTCCTACACCCTTTTTAAAGAAAAGCACAGAATTTTAAAATAGCAAGAAATATGACACAGCATGGTGACAAGTAGAAGATCGATGTCAGACATAATGCCTACATGTTCAAATTTCTATTTATCTGCCTTTATGTAATAATAAAGCATATATCTCATTTAAGTACGCATCCCTTCTCTTTAATAGCAGATTTCCAGATATAGGGAGAAGGGTAGGCCCAGAACAACGGAACCTCATGAACTGCAAAACACAAACCCCGATTACATGTGTAAATAAATTAAAATATCTTCAGACACTTCAAAAATATATCAAAGTATACAGCATTTCAGTACAGGCATGAAGGAGTTGCTTAATAAGGATCTGATGCCATAATCCTTACATATATATAGCAATAATTTATAAATTGTTTGCCACAACTCCCAACTTTAAAGCTATTTCAGCCCTCCTTCCCATCAGAATACGTCATCTCCCTTGGAAAAAAACTAGTGTTTGATGTGATCGTTTTACTTAAATAACACACATGCATGAGAAACTACAGATGTTTATTTCAAATTAAGTGCTTTGAGCAATTTATTGGCTCCCAAACGTGCAGTATGGTCAGCAAACAGAATCTCAGATTAAAAATTTAAATTCAGATTTACTTTGGTTTATTAATAATTTCTAAAAGCTACTGCACTTTATGGTGAATTCTTTCATATGCAAAGCTTGAAAGAGCTACTCAGAGTTCAGGTCCACCTCCTCTGCAAAACCAGAAACTAGAGAGAGTCCCAGAAAATTGGTGAGAGCGATTCAAACATACCCACTTGGTCCTCACGTACATATTCCTGGCCTCCAAGCTTCCAACTGATATTTCAAAACAGATGTACAGCTGAACCTTTCATGCTCCCGATTCTAAAAAGTCAGTACTGAGCGCTACTGACCTTGTTGTTAGTTGGGAGCGCAGAGGGGTCTCATTCCCCATCCACGACCCTAAGCCGACACTCTGGGCAGACCCGACTTCGAAGGGGCTCATTCCTGGGGACACCATTACACCCTACAGTTTGCAGCACTGCTGCTCCTTCTAATCTGCACGTCTGGAATACTGGACCTCCTGTCCCAGGAAAACTCCTCATGGACCCAAAGGCACCGCAGACAAGCTGTGTGGCTCCAACAGACCGTGGGGAAAGCTGGCTGTGTTCCTCACTACAGCAACGAGAGAAAGGTATACTCCTTTTTCCAAGCCTTATTCATCTACGGCATACAGGCGAAAGGGCTCTACAGGCAGCAGTATTGCCCCAGATTTCCACAACGGAAGAAGAAAAACAGAAAGCGAGTATTGTGGGCTTAACAAGAGAGTTATAACATTATCACTCACCTTTGCATGCTGGATTGCTGTTTACATTAGAACTGTGATACCACTGAAGCTTTGCTACGGTGCGCACAGACGACAGATACAACAGACAGCTTCGCATCAGGGATGGGAGTGAGACAGCCAGACAACTCCAGGCAACAGGCACTGCGAGGCGCTGCCGCTGGAGCAGCACCAGCGGGGAGGTCAGCAGTAATTGAGTCGAGGAGCACGCAGCTCCCAGACACATCCAGCAGCAAAGCACAATACCCAAACGCCGTATCAGCAAGAAGAGGAACACACGCCAGGGTCACAAAAAAGGATGTTTCAAAATGCTGACAAAAGCCATATGCTGCGCTACTAAAATCCTCTAAGATCTCCGTTCATTCACTTATCTTTTCAAAAGCACAGGTAAGAAGCAGGAATCTCAAGTTTCTGTGACATCCCCCTGCCTAAGAGCACCCACAAGACCTAAGAGATGGACCACACGGAGTGCAGCTTCTCCTGCACTCCAAGCCCTTTTCTCGACTGCTGATAATTCCCAGGAGTAACTACTTAGACTGATTAGATGCTCACTCAGGCACCATAACACCCCTTAAGACTGGTTCCCTTACTCCCATTTTCACAGCCTCTTAAGTAACAGCTGCTCTCCCTGATAACTTGCACTTCCCTTTCCATATTAAAGAACGGTTCCGCCACTGTTAGCCATGAACATGCCTTCTCAAGACTTTCCAGTCTTTCCTTCCCTTGCCAGCCCAACTTTCCAGTCTTCATGACTATCTCCAGCCATGGAACTGCAGTTCTATTTGAACCTTAGGGTAGGAAACATACGAACAACAGAGAGGTGCTGTGATGAGGGAAGCCAGTTCTACCAACCACCCAACTACCCAAACCAATCCCAAGCAGTACATCCAGCCACGTTGGTGTGATCAAGACACTGGTGGCTGATGATTTTAACATTCATTTTCTTGACTTGCCAATAGGCATCTTTCTGGGAATATTTAAACTAGTGTTTGCATCATCGAAAGGAGAAATGTTGCATCTCCATACTTCTAAATAATTATCACCTCGAAAAAAAAAAGAAATATGAACTCTCCCAAGTCCAGTTACAATTATTTCCATACGGTTTAGACACACATTTTGAGTTAAATCTGTGCACTGTCTCTGAGCACTTCTTTAGAAGAGAGCAAATGGAAAAGTGTAATTGCTTAGCAGTGTGAAGAGCAGACTGCAGTAACTACATGAATGCAACGAATAAAACAGCACATTAATTAGGACTCTAGAATCACTCTCTCTTTGAAAAGAGCTTCCTTTAGCAGGAAAAGAAGGGGGGTGCTAAGGCCTCCACTTAAAGCTATGCAATGAGAGGAACATTTTTATATATAAGAATTTGTTTACTGCATGAGGTGACCCTATTTGTTAGTATTCTCAGTCCCAGTTACTACAATATCCCTAACTGAAGTTTTTACTTTCTTTTTCTTGAAATATTCAAAATGCAATTCCATGGAAGTAAAATACCCTATAAGGGTGCAGTAACTCATTCTTGGATTCTAGTATGCTTTGTAATGTGTAGAAAAAGGTGCTAACAAACCTCTAATGAAAATTCACGTGCGGGTAAAACCCAGGAGCCAGAACACATGAACATAAGCACGTGCTTTCCCCCCTCCAAGTTGCAGCAACAAGACTTCCATTTTCTGTTCTCAATTGCTCACTTCAGCTACTAAGAAGTTCTTCTGAAAGGAACAATTCCTTAAATGAATAAGCTCACTAAATTTTTAAGAGCTATTGAGTAGAAACAAACTTATTACTAGTAAGATAGTATAGATTAGAGGAAAAATAATACCGCTCAGGAGAGACTTGTTCCCACAATCTGTACTTTCAGAGGGACCTGTCTCCCAATAGGTTCATACAAAGCTGGAGTAATAAAACAAAGTTACAGGAACCTCCAGCAGAGTATTTTTTCCTAAATTGTAAACAGGAGTGACTTCATTATAGCCTTCCACCACATGCCAGTGTGCTCACACTGCTTGTTAGAGGATTATTTTCCTGTTTTCTGGCTGCAACTGACTTAAAGATTCTGCTCTGAACTGCTACACAAAGTCAGTCCTGGGGACTTCCACTTGGCAGAGGAAACATCTCGGTTAAGGGAAGGGTGGTCATGAATTACAGACACACAGTCAGGTGGGTGAAAACATGCAATTCACGGCCTAAAAACATAGTTCAAGCTCACTTTCACCTTATGCAAAAATGCAACCAGTTTGCTTTCATTGCTTTGCTGAAAGTTTGCAATTCATAGTAACAGTAAGCAAGTTCAGCTTTCTTGCACATCAAACAAATTTCCACGACCAACCAGAGGTTATCTGGGAAAGTACCTATCAGTCACAAGATGCTTAGATGAAAAGAGAGACCATCTTATGACAACTCAAGCTACTAAACCAAATGTTTCTGTGTGACTGTTTTTTCCCCATCAAAATAGACTCCACTTATAAGCTGCTTTTTTTTAATTATTATTATTATTGCTTTCTAATTTTTGATCCAAGTCAGGGCAAAAAAAGATTTTTAACATTGTTTTTCCTGACTACTTCCAGGAAGTTGTTCCTCAAGAAACTGATGAGCACTTTATCACTAATTCCTTCATAACCGAAAATTCAGACTGTCAGACTAGAGGGGAAAAAAATCTAATGGATCACTACCAAATATATTTGCCTTGCTAAAAAGACTTTCTCTCATCAACAGGTTAACAATGTGGCAAAAGTTAGAGTGTATCCAAATGTAAAGCATCTCTTCAGAAAAGCAAGTCAGAACCAAAATTTAGAATAGTGCCTTTGGAAGGATTTGCACTGATCTGTCAGTTGCACTAATTTTAGTAGTTTAAGCCTAGATATTCATTAGAATCAATACTATGTATTTCACAGCTGTAAACTCTAATGTAATGAAACATTAGTAAAGTAACAACTGTGGCAAAAATGTAAGTGTAGAAAACACCAACAAATGTAGTCAGAACAACACAACTTTGCAGAGTATGGTATCATATAGCCTGCTATATAAAAAACCACTGGGAGCATTTATTTCTACGAACAGGATAAACACAGGAATTTGGATCTACCATCTTCTGTAATATTAAATACAATGGTACCCAATGTTTTCTTAAAACCATGTCAACTAAGTAGGCTGAATCTTACTGACCAACTGACACCTCACTAATACTTGGCACCACAAAATGTTATAGCTAGTAATTCTGCACTGAATACAAGCGCTATTGTGTGAACTGTGAGACAGCAAAAAAAAATCCAAACTTGTTAACAAATCACACTCTCAATTAATGCCTTGCTAGATATCTTATCTGTTCCAGTGTTCAGCATCACTGTTAACTATCTGGGACAATATAAACGGAACATTAACACTGGAAAATGCAGAGACATCTAGAAAAACAAAAACATACTATTTACGCAGTACAAACAGTACTCATGAATAAAAGAAAGGGGGGAGAGAATTTCATACTTAAGTATGAAAAAAAAAATCCCTTCTACAGCTTGGGAAACTGGTAAAAGGTAAATGTGTGCAGTGATACCTATGTAACTAACATACCAAAAATATCAACTTTAAGAATTTGACATCTGTTAATGAACCAGAAGACTGACCATAATTGCATGTCTTAGTCATGACAAATATAAAACAATACATGTAGTGCTTAGCTGACAATAATACAGATGTGGTGTACATCTATTTGGTACTGAAATAGGATCCAGTGAAACAAAGGAGTCAAACAGATTCACCTGTAGGGCCCTTCCAACACTAACCCAGCAGTGCTCTCCCTCTCCTTGCAATGTCAGAAAAAAGCTGGAAAAGCCGCGCTAATAATATGTTTTGCTCTGATGACAGTAATGGAGTCAGGTGGCTTCTGTCCTGATTCCAGTTACAAGTACCTCTCTGCTCTTCCTCTGGCTGAAGGTGTTCTCATTTAGTGCATACTTACAATCACACCAATTACCTTAGATCAAATTTTCAAACTCTTTCTGCTATGAGGTTGTCTAGGATGTGTTTTTTTCTTCTCCTCTCAAATGAACACTACTTTAAATATTATCCACATGACCTCACAGGTACTTTGACTACAGACCTAATTGTGGCTCTGAACAGCCAGCTGAATATGTACTTTCATAACTTGACAGATGATGAACTTATTATAATGACAACAGAAATTTCTATGCCGTTAAAATTAGGACATTTTCTCTTTAAGGACTACAAAACCATTCTAATATGTTAAATGCAGCAATTTTGCCAATAATATGATTTACTTCTAAGCAAAATATATTTGTCCAATATATCACAAAAGTATCACTAAAAAGTGACATTCAAGAGTTCAAGGTACAATAATCTATTAAGCCAAGCCATTCCTCTATGACAGTGTGTTCTGGCTTTGTAGCACAACTTCTTTAGAAAATTAAATAAATTGGCTGGCAGACTTTATTTGCTTATAGGATTCAAGCTATTCTTTCAAACAAGGTGAATGAAGAATATTTATTCTTCCTTATACCATCATCAGCAAACTGACACATAACTAAAATTTGGGTCCAGATCGGTGAACTTTTATGACAATTTTACCTGCCTGATCTTAAAACCCAATAAACAATGAATTATACATGTGATCTCATTGTAATCTCAAGCAACATTTGTACCACAGAAACCTGGAACGGGACTAATCCAGAACTAAGTGTTTTAAAGCTTATGTAAGTACAATGTCTTTTTTTTTTTTTCATGGCCTAGAATAATGTCAATGGCATTGCAGTCTCAGTAGTAACCTGTAACATTGTTTCAATCACAGTTTCTGAGAATAATCATTTTCTGACCTCTTTAATGATTCTCAGTCATCAGCACTTCAAGTAAAGCCAATCCCTTCCTGTAGACACAGAGAAGTAAGACTGATCTCTATCGTGCCACCAACTTCCACCTTCAAGCTGTTTCAGTCATGCAGTCCTCCTACTGCAAATACCTTTATTTTATACTCATTACATCTGGTGAAGCCAGAAGCAGGGAAATTTGCCTACTGGACCTCAGCATTGATCACTACCAACTCTACAGAACACAATAAAACCTGCTGTAGTCTTCTGCTGAGTGGGACAGAAATTCGTATTAATACAGTGGGATGACAGGTACAGTTAAGACAACAAAAAGCACAACTGCAGCAATCTGAAGAAGGTGAGCACCCACACCTCCAGGCTACATTCCAAATGAACACATGTCCTAGCTTTTGCATTGTGCCACTTCAGAGACTTTTTATAACTCAACCTCTGCTCTGGAACACCTATCTCTCCCTAACCGATCCTGAAAATGGTCCTGAAACCACTGCATTACAGTACCTATGAGATATAAACCATCATCCTGCCAAGGGTTAAATAAAAATCTAACGTAACTGGAATTCAGTTCTCAAATCCAAGCTGATGTTTTAACAAGAAAACAAAATTCATTTCATTTCTGGCTAATCAATCATCAAACTCTGTTTTGAAAAATACTGCCCTCAAGAGAACAAGACCAATTTCTCAAATGGTATTTTTCCCCTAAAGAAACCACTTTATGCAAACACTGTTTTGTTCTGAACACAGGCAACTGTTAGGGCCTCTGAGATATGCAGAAATGTCTTCATGCTTATCCCTGGAAAAGCCATGCCAGAATTATATAGAGAGATGTATAATAAAGTATTTTGGGGCTACAAGATTCCCAAGTCACCAGGAAAGCCACTTATATTAAAAAATGAATACCGCTGCCCAATATCCTACCAAGCTAAAATTCTTGTTAGTCGATGCTATTCCAATATTTCACACATCAGTATTCCTCCTTCTCAAATTTTTATAATTACAGTCATCATCAGAAGGAAGGTTTGAAAAAATTCACTAACTACAGGGAAACACAGAAACATTCTCCAGAGAGCTCAAGGCCCACATATCAACCTCCATGAATTTAGTATTTTAATTAGTGGAAAATTCTAGATACAGCTGTGCAACTGCATAATGTAAGTCAACCAAAGCAACGCACTACTGCTTTTCCAAGCATGTGTTTACCCTGGGTACTGCCTACTGTATTCAAAGCCTTAACATGCAGTAACATAATGATATCTGCAAGGCTCTGCTCAGGATCAACATTGCTGTCCAGAGCTCTGCTGTCAGCAGTGCCTTGATCAAATTCATGTTGATATTAAGTTAGTTTAGCTTGGAAGAGCTAAAAGCAGTTGTACAGGAAGGCAGTATGCTTTAACAGGGAATATTTCCCACTCCCACTTCCCTCTCCCCATATAAATGAACAGGACAAACCAAATTGATTGCTAGAGATAGGGCTTTGCTACACTGTCAATGCTTGCTCTCCTCTTGGATGCTCTAGTCTGGGGAGAAGAAAGTTCCCTTCCTTCAAGCTGTGAAACTGGTCCGAACTTCACACATTTGTAACAAGAAGTTGTAGGGAGAAACTAATTCCTCAGGACGATAAGGCAGCACGCTGACCAAAAGCAGACACTGCTTTCCCCTTCCCACCAGTGGTGACAATGAACGGCAATGTGTTTCTCAGCAAGGCAAAAATAAAAAAGTTATGGAGCCCTCACTCTTGGTTAAACTTTGGCAAGCCCCAATTAAAGGTCCATGAAAAATGTTATTTGGCACAAATTTTTACTTGGTTGGGCTTTTTATTAAAAAAGAAAAAAAATCTACCGTCTCTAACAAAAGATTGTGCTTGTTGTTTTATAGTGGAAATGCTGAAAATAGTGCTAAAGCTATAGCATCACCATCTGCATCTATCCGCTGAAGTTAGGCTAGTGAGGTTTATCACAACAATTATCATTTTGACTTTTTATTTCTGTTGTGGTGAATATAACAAAAGAATACCATTTGTTAAAAACCTTTGCAAAGAAGTTACATTTCTCAAGTACATTAAGTACACAAATGTAAGCATAGCTTAACATATCTAGAACTGAGATTTTCCCTACCATTTCCTGCTCTACCACAAGCCAACTCCTTTCCAGTTGTGCTTTCACTTTAGCTTTTGACATATGAATTTTTAACAGCCTAGGTAGATATTAAGACTCTCTTCCTTGTCTTTGTGTGCATTTAAAAGATTGGTCAGCACCTTGCCTTGCTCATCCAAGTAGGCTCACTCAAAAATTAAATGATACTAGTGTAACTATTCAGTTACAGGTACTGGTGTAACCGTAGTTCTATGTGAAGAAGCCTATCTTACTTCTACTCACTTAAATATGCATTAATCAATGAAATGGGAAGTGTTCTTAAAAATTTATGCAGTATATCTACACTCAAGAGTTTACACTGCTATTTGCAGCACATGCATGTGCTGGACAAAGACCTTTGCACTGACAAAACCCGACTGTCTCAACCCTCTGGCCTCAAGTTTGTTTCACTAAACAGTAAAACAAATTCCAACTTAACATGCTCAATCCCACGTTCAAAGTAAAGGGACCTACTTAGGAATTGGCTAAACCAGGGCTGCTGTTCACGTCCCCCTGAGAGCAGGGCACATGCCCAGCTCAGCGCCAGACGGCTGCTTCTCACATCGGGGCCCAGCAGCAGAGCCTGCGCTCAAGTTTGTAAAACAAACACAACTCCAGGAGGGAACGCGAGACAACTCTGGCCATGAGGCATCTGGGGTTTGACCATATGTCACCGGGCTACCTACACACTGTAATGAAACAACGCAAGCACATCCACTAATGCATTTATTACGCATTTTTCACTAGCAGCTTTGTTTAAAGATGGGTTTGTAATCACACACGAAATGCCATTTTGGCACGAACGGAGAAGGAGCTGAACAAAAGCGGAGGTCCCTGGACGCGCTGCGAGGCCTGTGCCGGCGTGCCACAAACTCCTGACCCGCTACCAGCGGCAGCGTTTCAACACCCCCTCGGCGCCCCAAGGGAGAGCGCATCCTGCGCGGCCTCTGTCCCAACCTGGCCGGACGTGGAACATCTCCCAGGCATTCTCGTTATCCAGAGCCAACGATTACTCGTGACTCAGAGGATTTGGGGTTTGTTTGTTTGTGCAGTCGCACACCAACTCCGGAGTTCCCAGCCACATACATCTGCGGAAGATAAAGACGAGGGCAGCTGGGCCAAATCCCAGCCTCCGTTTTCAGGACTTCCCTGAGGAGATTTCCACCCACACACCCACCCCCCAACCAGGCTTTGGAAAAGAAAAGAAAAAAAAAATAAAAAAATTGAAAGAGCGAGTCCTGGAGCAGCCGGGCTCGGCGGCTGGGGGAAGGGAAGGGGAAGTCCGGGGATAACCACCAGGACGGCCGCGGGGAGGACGGTGGAGCCCCCGGGAGGCGTCCAGGGCCCGCCCCGGGCCGAGGGACCCCGCCGCCGGCCGGGGCCGCCGCGCCGCCGGAGAAAGGCCGCTTTGTTCCCCCTCCCCCGCGGCGGGCGGCCGCCTCCCGGCCCGGGAGACGGAGGCGGACGGGTGGCGTCACTGC
>VXAA01000116.1:238087-317407 GCA_013399115.1 Anseranas semipalmata | reverse complement strand
CCGCCCCGCCGCCCCCGCCCCCGCGAGGTTTCGGCCCGCCCTCGGCAGCGGGCGGGTCTCGCTGTCCCGGGAGCCGCCGCCACCGCCCCCCCTCAGGCGAGGCCGCGTCCCCGGGGCTGGGCCTGTCCTCCGGGAGGCGGTGACCCCCGGAGGGAAGGGCTCGGACGGGGCACGCAGGGTGAATCTGCCCGTCACTAGCGCGGCCGGGCAGTTTGGCCCACCGGCTTAGGTGTACAACACGCGGACCCGCGTCGGGGTGCGCAGTCTGTCTGTCTGTCCTGAGGGAAACTGTGAGCGTGTGTGAAATCCAACCCGATCTGTAAAGCACGGGGACGCCAGGCAGCTGCCAGCCGCAGCGTTTCTGACCTCCAGATCTGCATTTCACGAGTGAGACCTAAAAAGCAGCGTGTGAACAAAAGTATAACTCTGCTGTAGATGCATAGCATCCAAAATTACGGACTGATAGAAATACCTTTAGGACACTGGAAGTTTCTATTCATGTGTGATAACCCATCCTTCACCCTTTAATAACATAATTTTCCAGTTCCACATTACCTATCGCTCTCCATTGTTTAACTGAGTATCAAAAGCAAGAGGGGTTCACAGTGCAATTTCTATATTTATCTTGAATTTTGCAGTGTCTGTTGCAGACTTGGAGAAGTGTTTATTGCCCGAAAGCTTCTCAGATCTATTAGATGAACTGATTTATTAGGAAAATAAAATATTTCCGTTCCTTACAACAACAAAGATCACTTACACAGGTAGGGCTTCATCGCTACATCATGAGAACAGATGTTTTGGATCAGACCAGAGCTCTTGCTCCATGAAAGATGATGGCTGTGGTGACTGCTCTGTAATATTATTCCTTTCTTTTTCTCATTTGCTCTTCTCTGATTTCTCCCACATTTATTTCCCAACCACCATCTTATTTCAGAAGGAAGACAAGTATATTGGGGGATGTGTCTTTTTTGGGGGCAGGAAGGGGAAGTAGGTTGTTTTAAGGATGAGCATCTCGAAAAAGACAAAATATCAGTGGTAGTCACTAAAGAAGGAAGGCAAACCAGACAAGCCTGAATGGTCCCTCACTCTCTGGGAAGTCGTGGCTTAGGAACACCCTGAATTATAGATGACATAATTGAGTTTAATAACCCTCAATGGATTTGTCTTTGGTAAATTTATCCAGTCACGGTTTGAACCTATGAGCAATGCGACTGTTCACCTCTCAGAAGCCATGACTGTGTATTCAAAAAATAGCACTTTAAGGGAGAAAGAAACACAACCTCTATTTACAGATTTATACAAATAAGTATAAGCATTGTAGTCAGCAAACTTCTTTTTTCTTTTTTTTCTGTTTCTACTTTCAAGTTTGAACAACTTCTTCAGTGAAACCTCAGATGCCCTATTTTCCACCCAGTGTATCCCATTCCTCTTTTTATTGTTAATTATTAACAATGGGGCAGTGGAATGATGCTTAGGAAGTCTGATCTGTAGCTGCTGAGAAAGATATTGCTGCCCTTACGAACAGATGAGACACAGAACCTGTGCCCACACAGAGACTTCTAACTCTCCCACAATAATTGCAGCTGTGCTTGCTGGGTGCAAGTCCTTACTGGAACTCATTAAACTCTGTGCTGTAGAGATAGGTCAACATTAAGCAAACAAATCAGCACATGACCTTTCTCCACTCCGCCCAAAGTTATTTTTGTCTGTCTAGCTCAACCCAATTTCTACCACCCAGTTGTATGTTATTGAGATATGTGATATGATTCTCTTTCCATAAACTTCAGTTGCACAACAAAGAAAACATTAATTATCTTTTCAGATTAAATGCTATTCCAAACATCCCTGTTGGCAAAACTGCTTTCAGTCACTCACAAAAACAAGTGGTTACCCTTTATCGTGTACCCAGGTTGTTCATTCATGGCAAGGAGAGCAAAGCATCTATCCCTGGCATCACATGCTTAATTTTAACGCTGTTCTCAAAGATGCAAAGCAAAGGATGATATGAAAAAGACTCCTGCTTTGGTACTAAATGAGCTTGGCAAGCAAAAGGTGAGATACTGATGTAAATGACCTAAGGAACAACCTCTGCAGCAGCAGTTTGCCTTCTTATGATGAGCTGGATTTTTTAAGTCCAGGGAGGAGAATGTGTTGGGTCCAAACGAGACGCTCATGACGTCAAGCAACATCTTCCCAGTAGTGCCCTTAGCAAGCTCTCCAAATTTATGAACTTTGACATACTTCGAAAGACTTCCTTCCTGGCAAAGTTATCTGAGAAAAAATCTTATTCCCATTTTGCTGCTCCTTCTGTTGGCTTCTACCAAGAGCTGTCTGTCTTAATCTCTTTGATGTTTGGGGGAAGAGTATCGTTTTCCCTACGTCTGAAAAGTGCCTAGCAAATCATAACTTTATATACATAAAATTATAATCATGACTGCATGGATTTTTTTTACTCTTATCTGAAGATGACAAATAAAATTTTATCAGTAGAAGTAATTTTTAAGCTAGCACAGTAGTTGACACTGTCTTTCAGGTGGAGAGGCAGGTGGAGATTTCAGGTGGGTTTAAGGCAGGTGGAGATAAATTATCCTGAAATTGCACACGTGATTCACCTTGAACCAAACCAAGGCTGTCGTTACAGTCAATTGTTCTTCTGCCTGAAGTTCAAGGTCGGCATGTGAAGCTACTGAAGCAGCTTCAGTAAGAATTATCGGGAACCCACTGATGATATCAGCATACTACTTTTTCGCCCTGCAGTTCTGCAGTTTTACTTTCAACATTGTTTTCTTTTCAGTGATTGGCTTTTTACAGTCACTTCACCTTCACTTCATTGCCTACTACCTGTATTTCCTTCTCTCCATGTTTGCTCTTTTCTTCTCTTCATACCCCTTCCTCATCAGTTCTCCCTTTCTTTTGTTTGTCCTTCAGACTGCGCTGTTAGCAAATGCCAGCCACAGATTTAACAGCAGTTTTATGAGCCATTGTAAAAGTTCCCCCCAGTTCATTCCTTTCTCTCTACTTTTCCTCTGACTGTCCGTAAAATTGCAGGGGACAATCTTACAGCATGTCTCCCTAATGCTAGCTCCTGGCTGGGACCTCTCCACACCATTTTAATACACAATAAGAATGGGGACAATCCAAGATGTTGACTAGATCTCAGCTAACTGAAGTAAAAATAGCTTTCCTTTACCATTCTCATTACTTTCTGTCCCATAATCTTCCTTCAGGTGAGGTCATAAGAAATGCTGGTATTTTCAGTATCAGATTTTAATTTGGGGTGAGACCTCTACCACATCTGAATTTACTGCATCTGCTTTTTGGAGAAGAACTCAAGTATTTTATCATAAAAGGGACATCACTGGAATTCTAAATATTATTTTTTATGGCATTAATTTTTCCAAATCACTTATTTATAAACTTAAAGTAGAAAAAAGTAGGCAGTAGAGGAAGTGGATGTCTCTCCCAGGTTTGCATTTGTTTTGCAGCACAGTGTATGAAGACTGGGACAAAAATGATTTGTTCCATCTATTCAGTGATTTATTTATTTTTTTAACAAACAGTTGTTTGCCCAGCAGTTGTCTAAAGGGTGCTAATAAACTTGATTTTTATTCAACATTAATTTTAGTACTAGACCACAGCTACCTCAAGTCTAGAGTACCCTACATAACTTCACTGCAAAGTGATGAAAGACAATAGAAGATGGTGCCAGAAATGTCTGGATCAAGTCCATTGCGTTAAAAATATATCACATACATCAGAATCTGCTTGCGTTGCACTGGTGTACATATTAGTATTGCTGTTGCATGCTGGAGAAAATACATCAAATGTAATGTTGTCATCACTGTCATCAAATGTTATGTAATCATTTATTTCTCTGGTATTTATAATCAGTATCACTGTGCTGTCTAGAGGCCAATCAAGGGTAGGGTCCCATTATGCTAAGGACTGTACAAACATAGGACATGCTGTACATTGTGCAGTGGAAAACGGTCCAAATAGTTAGCTTGGCTAACTGCAGATGAAGTATGTCTGGAGCCAGTGACGGTGTAGCTGCATCATCATGACCTTGAACCAAAACTAATTCTGTAGGGTGTATTAGTTTAAACACTGTGCTCCACTAACTGCTTCTGGGATTCACATTAGGTCCTTCAAACTGCTGCAGAGCACTTGGAATAAGTCAAGGCTCTTTTTCACCTGGGAGCTCTAAGTTTGTAGGCAGTTTGCAAGCTCTTTTGCCTGGAGTCTAAACAGAGCAACTGGATCCCCAGCAGGAGAAAGGCATTTGTATACAAGCAAGTTTTAAAAACTACCTGCAAAATTTTTTAGCTTGCTTAAAGGTAATTCACGTCCCTAATGTAATAGCAGTTGTCTTTTTTTTTTTCTTATTAGTCATCTGAATCTGGACTCTTACATGTATCAGATATTATGCTTTAAATATTATTACAGGCGTGTTATTTTCAACTAACTGTTCAGATTAAGTCATGAGTTGTTGTCACAGGCTCCGTAGTTTCCCTGACAATAATAGCGCTTCTGTCATATGCCGCATGAATGGTTATTGACTAATTATTTAGTTTTAGACAGTTCTGGAAAAGCTTGTTCATTTATTAAAGTACGTTGCTGCTGCAAGGACAACCCAATGGAAGTAACTTCAGTTTGGAATAAGCCATGTGACAAAGCGTGACCTAATTCAGTCTACAATTACAGTGCGTAACATAATGCTTAGATGAGTACGTACACCGTGTTAACAACAGTGTTAAAACTGCTTTTGTTATTTCCTTATTGTCAAGTACAGCAGTTTAAGTCTTATTGTGGCAATGTGGACCTAGATGTCAGGCAAAGATCAACAAGCATGGTGATACCTTCATTCCTCTGCCTGTATCCTTTATACTGGACCCAGAAATGGCATAAGAACCACTCTATTAGCATTATTTTACTACAGAATTATCAATGTACTAGATAAGCATCTGTGGTTATCTAAACTGGTTGAACAGCATCAAAAAATAGCAGGGAATCTGAGCCTGTAGTCACATCACATCTCAGAAGAAAATCTAGTCTTTTGCTCCAGTCATCAGAGACCTAAGGCTACACTTAGCAGACTGTACTTAGCAGCCATTCCCCTACCTTTGGATTTAGCTTCTCAGGAGTAAGGAACAGAATCTGTTTACTGATACCTCAAAGAAATGTCTATCACTAAAATCTCTTACAAATCTCTTACAAAAACCTTTTTTTTTTTTCACGTTTATACACACTACTCTAGAAAACATTATCATAAAGCCATAAAAAAAGCCTGATTTTAAGGTCTAGACAAAGCAATGAATTTATAGGCAAAGTTATTTATAAAAAACAGTCAAATAATTTTGAATAATTAACCAGTCACGGAAAGAGCGCAACTGTTCAGCTGATTCATGGATAGAATGAAGAACCAAACTATTAATGCTATTTCAATTTTAGAGCAGACAAACCTAAAGAGTTAGGGGAAAAGGAAAGCAAAAACAACAACAAACAAACAAACAAAAAAACAACCTTGAATATTCCAAAGGAGAAAAAAAGCCAAGACAGAACACTTCATGATTAGAAAGAACATCAAAAATCTCCTTAATACAAACAGAACATTTCATAAGCAGTTTTCAAAACCGAAGAGGATAATTACCTACCATAAAAGGAGCTATTAAAAAGCATACTTTTTTTTTTGTTGCATTTTTCATTTTCTAAATTCAATTTATTCTTTCTTGCACACAATTTTTGAAGCAATTATCTTTTCAAGCTGCTTACTGACACTGGTAATATTTTTGATTTTTTTAATTAGGGTAAATTAGAACCTCCCACATCTGGCCTGCACTTACACATGATGTCCCCACTGGTCATTAAGACAGAGTCAGCATGAAGTCTGAAGTAGTGAACTACCTCTAAAATGTAGCCCAAGTTAAAAGAAGCAGAGTAAACTCTAGTTTTATAGTGGTAGCTATGTTCTACATGTAGACAGGTCCGGAAGAAAATGCAGCCAACGTGATGTGTTAATATTTTGCCCAAATAGCTTTTTTTATCTTTTCTTGAGTACAGTTAATCTTTAGCTGTAGATCCAGATCATGTGTTTGTTGTGTGCACACATGGCACCTAAGTGGAGGACTTTGAGGCAGAGGGCAGGATCTCAGCCAGAGGCGCTCTGCATCCCTTTATCACTCTCAGAAGCTTAGTCAGTCTCCTTCCCAATACTGCTAAAACTGATTTCTACAGTTCTCCAGAACCAAGACTGAAGTATGTTGTTTTTCTTTTACAATAGCAGTTGGGTTGTTCTTTTAAAATTCTTAACAGATTTTGCTTGGCTTAACCAACTAATGCCATTTCACAGATGTGAGTTGCAATTTGGGGAATGCCACACGGTGTGAACTTGTAGAGGAGGGCATGTTTGTGACTGCTTTGCAGGATAGCCGCTAGCTTCAGAGGGAGGAACCCTATAGGAACCATACATTCGGAGAGAGACTACATTACTTCATTGTTACTCTGCCTTTCCACTGTCCCATCCAGTAGAAACCAACGTTCAGCGTCATAATTTGGCTCACAACATGAGTGAAACTGATTTGGCAAGAGAACGTCTACTCTTAAATCCAAAAGCGATGATATCTCTTAGGTGAAGGTTAGTGAGAACTGAGTCAGATCATCTAACTAACTGTAGACCTCAGCATCATCCACAGGTTAGACAGAGGAGAGGGCTTCTAAGATACACTCTCGGCTGCTAAATACAGACACAGTAATTGACAACTGCTGGTTTGAGCAAAAGCCTTCCAAGGAGTATTACATGTTTCCACTTAAACTTCTGAACATGACAGTTATTCTGTCAAAGGTCTGAAATGTGTAGACACACACAAACATGTATATATGTGTGTGTTGTATTCACATAATATAAATAATAAATATTTATATAAATAATAAATTCTTATCTAGGCACCTTAATCTTAATAGTGCCAATTCCAGAGTCCAGGAGTCATCCTAGGTCTCGCTTTCCCTTTCCCCAAGTCACATGCTTATTTAAAAATCGTAAGACTCTCAGTAAGACTTTGCATATGACTTGACTCATAAAACTTGGCAATACCATCGTATGCTCACCCATTTAAGCTAAGTCAAACACCATGTGGTACTATATTAAGAGTGCCAGGGATTTGCAAAGCTCTGCAAGTCCCCAAGATGAACATGAACTTTTTAGTTGTGAAGTGTGTGCAAAATACACATGCCAATTAGAACTAAAGGCAAAAACATCGGTGTGTTATCAGCATTGTTCTCATCCTGAATTCAAAACACAGCACCGTACCAGCTACTAAGAAGAAAATTAACTCTATCCCAGCTGAAACCAGGACAAGGCAGTAAATTTATTTATTTTATTTTATTTTTACATGTACAAAGGTATTTGTACATATAGGATAGGACAAGGGGGAATGGTTTCAAACTAAGACAGGGGAGATTTAGGTTGGATATTAGGAGGAAGTTTTTCACTCAGAGGGTGGTGAGGCACTGGAACAGGTTGCCCAGAGAGGTTGTGGATGCCCCATCCCTGGAGGCATTCAAGGCCAGGCTGGATGTGGCGCTGGGCAGCCTGCTCTAGTAGTTGGCAACCCTGCCCAGAGCAGGGGGGTTGAAACTAGATGATCTTTAAGGTCCTTTTCAACCCAGGCCATTCTATGATTCTATGATTCTATGATTCTATGATTTTACAGAGCATTCTAGTCTACTGTGACAAAACTACCTTTATTTGAAGTCTACTGTATAAACTTACCGTTATTTGTAAATTCAAACCTGTATGAAACTGCGCAGAAGATAGGGTAAGTGCATTTCAGGACTTTTTAAAATAATGAAAATGTGGAAGGAAGATTAAGACTACGACATTCACATTTTGTCACCTACTCTTCAGAGAATATACAGTACGTTTTACATCTGGTCATTAGACCTACAGGAGTAAGGTAAGGCCTGCGTGTCCGAAACCCATTTACATCTTTCAGCACATCTGCTGTAAGTGAAGTGGGAGATCCGTGGCAGAAGAGACCTCCTTGTATTCCCTGTTACTCTATAGCCACAGAGATCAGGGTGTTAGAATTAGTGTGGTAATTCAGGGAAGCATTTCAATATTACTAAAAATGCTTTTAGGACTAGACTCAGTTGATTTACATTTTAGTTTTCCACTGTGCCAGACAGTTTTGCACTTCATTTTTCCCTTTTGAGCTTTAGTCCTACTATGTTACGTTTCTTATTTATTGAAAATGATGTTTTCAATATATTCCTGTCAGGCTTGTAGAAGTCTTTGACACACTCCAAATGAGCAGTAGCACAATAAAACTGAAATATTTTTGTGGCGGTATTGAGAGATTTTAGAGCTAGAGGCTGTATCATGAACTGCAGGAATTAGCATTGTTCCCTGAAGTAAATGAAGCTCCACTAATACCAAGGTTTCCTGAAACCACTCTTGGATCAAGCTCCAGATTTTCCGTTTGTAAAAAGTTCAAATATTTGGTGGAGTTTTGCTTGTCTGCAAACAGACAGCTGGCTTTTTTTACCCACTGGAAAAAAAAAAAAAAAAAAGATTAACAGCTAATAGCCAAAAGGTTTTGTTTGTTTGTAACAAAACAGCTGCTTCTAATCTACCTTTGACTTGCGCTAGTATTGCAGTATCAAGGAGGATGTAAGCAAACAAGAGGACAATGAGATCCTGAAGGGCAGATTTCCAACACCAGAAAACCCACTGGTAGTGGATTCAGATGTAATCTGATGCAATAGCAGTGTAGTTTCCTGCAGTCATTTATTATATTGTCCTTTAGCTCCAAATGTGCAGAATATTTTTCTACTGAGCCTGCATAATTGTATCGCAGGAGATATCTAGGACTCCTGGAAATTCTGGCAGCTGGGATCTTCTGAACTAGCATGTGAGGCTCTTAAAATTCAGAAAAGCATTTTGTTATTTTTCACAGTGTTCATGTTTTACTTGTTTATTCACGACTGTCCAGGGCAAAAGGATAAAGACAAAGCCTCTGTCAATAATAAACCCTTCATCATTATCTGCACTCCTGTCCCTGATGACTGATCTGTGTCACAGAAACCCAGCTAGCTGACAATGAAACACCCGTCTCTTATTTCACTCCCCAGTGCCACCCCCCCTCCCCATTCATCACAGATCTAGAGCAGGAAGGATAAAAACTGAGGAGAAACCAATATTTCCTCACACTTAATCTGTGTATCTAGAGACAGTATACACCCTGGCCATGCTGTTAATCTCTAAATCCCGTAAACAGATAAAGCTTTCTAGAGAAGCTGCTGTAGACACCAAGGAGATGATAAAACTCACTCGGTTGCTTCCTTGGAAGACTTCAACTTCCTAGGCTGAATGTGAACATAAAACGCAGGAACAAATCCCTGTCTTGGTCTAGCAATTTCTTCCTGGCGGAGGAGATGAAACTTGCTGAAAATAGGGGCAGAACTATGAAACTTCATTCCAACAATCTGGGACATCAGGAAACCTGTCAAAACAGCCTCCAACTCAGCTGCTGCTTACAGCGACCCCACTGGCTTCCCCTGGCTAGGCTTGGTACAGGCACAATGCTTCTTGCTCTGACGAGTAAAGTGTCCCTGACAAAGGAAAGGCCATTAAAATCTCCACATATTGCTACAACTTCCCTGCAGACTCTAGAGCTCTCCTCATTAGTTACTTATTTTCTGCTCTTCCAACCAGCAGCACAGAGAAGTGAAATGTATCACATATATTTTGGTTTGCTGCCTACTACAACTACCCATTAAACAAATCCAGACTAAATTCTCTCTCAGTACAGGCAGTTCTGCACAGGATGGTCCAACCTGCCTGTAAGACCTACTTTTCTCTGCGACAATTTGTGACATTTAGGCTTTGCCAGAAGGAAAAAAAAAAAAAAGGAAGGTCAAGAATAATTCAAGATTGGAGTGCTGCTGCTAGGAGGACTTCCACAGGAGGTGGCACAAACTGATCTTGTTCGGACAGGAGACTAAATCAAGGGATAATATTTTGAGTCTGTTGCAGTTATGCTCAGTGACCATGAGAAAACAAAAACAAAAACAAAAACAAAAACAAAGTCTTTCTGAGTCTAGTTTCCAATGTAAAGAATGAGATAATGCTCATTTGCACACCTTTTCCATTTAAACTGAGAAGATTTGGATGGTGGATGTCTCACAGCATGAACGCACGGGGCCAATAGCTCAAGGATTCTGATTTCCAGTATACTATAATGTGTATAGTAAACTCAATTAAAGAACTACCTCTGTAAGACAAGTACAATCATGAAATGTATGTCAGGAAATTCAGCAGGCTCTTATTGTAACTCATTAATAGAAAGCTTATTAATCTGCTTTCTTTTCAAAAAAACAGAGGACAGTGCAAAAGCAAAAGACATATCCGTGAAGATTCACAAAGAGTAAGGATGCAAATACCCTGCATCAAGATAAGGCTTCTGATTCATTTTAATGCAGCCATCAAGCTTCATTTCCTCAGAAATGTCCCCCATGTATAGATGTGCACCAAGCACCTGGAAATCTCTTGAGTAAAATTTATAGCTGCTAGTGCAAATTGCTTGCAAATTAGGCTTCACTGGAATTTCAGGCTCCCCCCTCTCCTCCCTTCTTCTCTCCAAGAAAATCCCCAACCCACATCAGGAACATACAAACATTTTTGATATACATATATATGCATGCATAATTTATATGTGAAGGGAAAAAAGTACTTTGAATTGCAGTGCATTCAAAAGTGAATAAATTTAAGCAATGGATGCACATACAGTCTTCATTCTGTCATTGTGCTTGTTCATTACATAGTATTCTCCAAATAATAAATGAGTATTTATTCTCCTATTGTTCTTCTCAGATGGCCAGTGGATAAAATTCCTGGTGTCAAATGGTTTGTTTTTTAAACCTGTTGCTAATCTGTTCAAGAGACTTTGTTCGGAATCTGTATTTCTGGGGTAGAAACGCCTTGACTAATAATTATAATTAAGTAATGATGATTATGTCACTATATCTGGTGATCTGGCAGGTGAGGGAATACATGATGAAACAGAATATATAAAGATGAACAAGTCTAGAAGATATGCACCCTATAGTCTTCTGGGTATTAACTAATAAAATTACTGAATGACTTGTAATTACATTTTGTAAGCTAAGGGAGAGCCAGAAACATATCTGAGGAATTGGAAATGAAAAGATGCACTGATGAAAATTATTGTTATATATAAAGAAATACCAGTAATTACAATTTGCTAAACATATCTTGAACTATAGTAAACTTAATTAAGGTAATAAATAAGAAAATCTATATGTACCTACACTGGTGAGGACTAATAACAACAAGTCAGAGGATGCAAATGCACAGACATACAGCACCTTAATATTTTAGTTCACATTTTGATCAGATAACTCATAGATACAGTTATAAAATCTCATAGGACTTTAGGAGTCTTGGGGAGATGACCACTTTGATAGTAGTAGTGTGAGTTTGGGGTCCCTCACTAGTCAGGCAGTGCAGCGATAAACGGTAAAATCCAAACTTGCCTAGTTAAATAAGGAGAAAACCTTCATTTAAAAGAAAAAGAAGAAAAGATTTTATTCCAATTTTGATATAAATGTTCAAAACAACTTTCCAATTACATTGAAATAGCATGGGTAGAATTCAAGATGAATTTGAGGTCAACAACAAAATACCCATGAACTCCTGTGGGAGCAGACAATATTTCATGCTATTTCGTTCAGCGTACCTTTTTATACTGCATTTATTGTCATAGTCTCTGAGTATCTTGTAGGGGATTAGGGACACAACTACCATCACACGTGGTTTCTCAGCTGTTCCCCTGGGACAGAAGTGAACGTGGGCTGGGTGGCATGCTTTGTGCTGGAGATGAAATGGGAATATCTTGCCAGGTAACTCAACTGCTTCTTTACCAAAAAACTGTAATGCGTGTGAATGCAGGAGATGAAGTATATCTGGAATCAGGCGCATATGCCAGGTGGCTACCATCCAGATTTGGCCACCGTAGGGAACTATATGATTATGTCAATGTACAGAGACTGCCAAGCCAAAGGTGTGAGCCCATACCTGTACCTCTCCTCACCAACTTGACTGTACATGCACTTATATCCTGGTCTGGGTGATGTTAGCAACTAGCAGCTGCAAGGAAAAGGGAACTTATGATCACATTTCACTTTCATAGCATTACACTGTCAGTTGAAAGGCTGCCAGGTTATTTGACCTATATTTCATCCTCTCCAGAGTAGCTTAACTTGTGAGAATCTCCCTCTGTACATTTTTAATTCAGAAGAGTAGCTGGTACTGTTTATACTACAGTACCTCTGAGTTTTACCACAAGTAGAATGACTACCTACATTTGGCTAGCTTGCTCAGCAAACAGTCCTTTAAGAGTAATTACTAACAAATTTAAAAGGTCGAGTTACTTGTTACACTAATACAAAGGGAATGTACAACGTCTTAATCAGGAAAATACCGTTCAAAACGAGACATCATCAAAGACTGGTAAATTGAAAAATGTACAACGGCTGTTAGATAACCAATTTACCATTTTGCCTACTGTCATAATTCTTAAAAACCCGAAATACTCCCGTAGCTGCTCACTGATGTAATACAGAAGACAGAATTTCAGCAATGAGATGATATAAAATGGTATATAATAAATGAAATACATATAAAGACAAATATATAATATATATATAAATATCAAGGAAATAAATAAAAAAAAAATCCAATTTCTTAATTTTAATAGACTCTAAAGGTAGCCAAATGAAAATCTCTCAATGTCTTTCCAGTAATTATTCAGTTTAAATTGTGTACTTGGAGATTATCTCACTAGCTCTGCAGAGCACCAAAATAACAGATCAGTCATCTTATGTTTAACAAATTTGAAGAGTACTGATAACAGGTCTGATGTAGCATTTCCTCAAATGCTGTTTTTCATTGATCTACATACAAAGAAGGCAGGTGTAATTTCTTCCAGTGTAGCAGGCAACATTTTACAAAAGAATTAACAGACTAAACAGTCAACAAAGTCTCATTACAAATGCAAGAATATTAAACACCATCATATTTAGTTGTTACAATTATTAAAACATTTGGCTTGTGTACCATGAACTCCCTGCAGGAAAAAACAAGTTCAGTATTATGTAAACAACAACAGTATTCTTAGCAGTGGAAAATCTAGGGAAAGTCACACCATGAAAATTTTCAATGTAAAAGAACTAACAAGGTTGTCTCCTTCGCTCCATTAATATACTGTATTTTAAAAGTCAATATTTTCCATACTAGCAGCTACAGTGAAATATGAGTTACTATATTAAAATAATAGATAACTGCAGTATCACAGATATAACTCAGTCTGTTAACTACTATGGTAGATTTTCCAGTTGCAAAAATTTCTATGCATTATAAATACATGATGGAAACAGTCCCAAAATTAAAATATTAGCAAAATGACATCATTGCTAGGTTTTTAAGTTAAATTCTGTCACAGAGTATGATAACTTCCTTCTAGAAACAGTAATAGGTTAAATGCTACCAGCTTAAAAATAGCAATAATGAATGAATGAATAATAAAAAAATGTTTGTAACTATAGTTCATTAGTATTATTACCAGGTAGGACATTTGCTTTTCTTCTCCTTTTGATGTTTTCCTATATTCTGTTCAACAGAGGCCTCTTTCCTTCTCTAAGGAATCTTCACACTCACACCTACTTTAAACTGTGCAGTATTTTTTCTTAAGTGATCCAATTGTGCTTTTAAAAATCATGATCTAAAAGTCTTTTGCATAAGATCAAATAGCCCACACTCCTATTTTCTGTATCTTGGATAATTCAGACCTGTGAGCAGTAGTGGTGCCAAAGCTCTGGCTCTGACGTGGGACAGCCATGTTTCTTCCCAAACTAGGTGTTCATATTCCTTTCTTAATCCATATGTGAAAAGGGATTCCCTTTTCATTTTGAGGGGATACATTGTGTAATGTGGATGTAAATATATATTAGCAAATTCAACAAACACATCATTTGGAATAGGCAGTATCTTACTTTTCTTGTGCTTTCTGCAGGCGCTAGTCATAAGGTAACACGAGCAAAAAGAAACAAATATTCCCCATGTTGAAGTTATGGAATTTTAGGAGGAAGGTATTTGTGCTGGTGTTCTGGAACAAGCCTGTGTTTGCTGTTAGCAGAACGCCTGGACTGTGTCCACAAGCAGGCAAGCGTCCTTTGTCCCTGCAAAAGGAAAGAACAATTAAATCTGAAGCTAAAGGCCAGGGCAGCATGGCAAGGCCAGGGCGCAGCTGAACCCCACAGAGCAGGAGGCTGGCTGACAACAGATCCGTGCATCTGCTGATCGAAGGCACAAGGGAATAAGGACGGTGGGGTGAAGAAGCCATGGTTGCGATTGTGTGGGGAAGGAGCACGCTGAGCTCCCAGTGAAACTCACTGGGAAGGACAGCTTAGAAAATGTGAGGAAGTGAACTGCCTGCTGCCATGTGGTCCTTGTGTGTTCACACAAGCAGGACGCTGGGTAGATTTCTCTGTAAATAAACTGAATTTTGCTAAACAAAGACCTTATCGTAAAAATGAATTTCCCCCACCAGCAGAGTAAGTGGGCACAGCTCTGTATACTGGCTAAGCACTTGAGTCAAAAAGCAACAAGATAAAGCTTTGAGCCTGGTAGAAAAGTTACTGAAAGAATCTTTTCAAGCCTATTCTGGAACATTGCAAAACTGATTTCTCCTCCAGCCTTAGTCCCAACATTCACTGCCACTGTTCTCAGAGGTTCCTTTCTTACTGCAAGTGTGTGAAAAACATAAACACTAGCGATAGCCTCCCTTCTTACAGGAGCTGTCTTTCATGCCTGTCAAGTTTCATAGCAAAGTCCAACAGCAGATGAGGTGGGAAAACAAACCCTAACAAACAGGAAGTTGATGGCGAAGAAATGGGAGGAGGCATACGAGGAACAGTTATCTCTTAACAAGGTTTATTTATATTTGCATCAATGTGGAAGTCATATACTCGTCCTGATTGTTTTTAAAGGGGATGTATTTGGAACGTTAGGAGAGAAGAGTGAAGAATCGGGGCAGATCCCAGCTAAACAACTGCTGGACTTATTATCAGCTTGCTTCCTCCAGCTCTCAACCCACCCAAATTGTCCCTCCATACCTACTGACAGTATGCAAAAGCATAACAGTTATCTTCTGTAATACCCCAACACCCAATTAGCCTGGGGAACTTAGAGGACTCTGTGTTTTTGCTTTTTGATAAAGCCCTATACTCAGAATACATCGCTAAAGGAATATTATCATTCAATACGCCCATGTTTCTTTGTGCATTATTCCAAAATTAAGCAGACTATCATGCAACAGTCAAAAGAGTACATTATCACCTGAATGCATGGGGATTTAATAGGAGAAAAGATCTCACTCATACAGATGTGAACACTGAGTAACTTTACCAATTGTAGTGAGATTACTCCCTGTTACTTAGGACAGTTGGTGTTCTCAGGTGTTTAAACCTATGGATGTGTCTTCAGTATTGAGACAATTGGTCAATAATATAAAACTTTATTTGTACTGTATGTTGTTCAATTGTTACATGAAAGTACATTTCATTATTGAAAGGGTTCTTTTTCTTTAGCAACACTTACATTAAATTTGGGGCACTAGGTATATAATAGATAGTATATATACAAACTAAACAAAAGTAACATTTGCACCGTGAATTATTTTCTTTTCTATCTTGCTGGAAACATTCCCTCTATCCCTGCTAGTAACCATAAATCTTTTTCTGTAATGCTCTACTAGCTTTAATAAGTACAACACAGTAGCCAATGCTGGTTTTCACTTACTGTAGCTGAATGTTAAGCAGCATTGCAAAATGTTAAGTTGCAAGATAACTGACTAGTTTTCTTAAGACTCTTTAGGGAGATTGAGAATTAACAACGCTTCTCACCTCCCTCTTCACACTCCAATAGAAAAATGCTAATTTACTATTAACCTAGTCACAGCTGTCTCCCATTCCATTTTCTCCATTTCACAATTCAGACAGGAGCATATGTGCTGGCACTGTGTGTCTTTGATAGAAAAACAGTTGGAATTCCTTTCAGCAAAGATTCTGCTCACAATACTTTATGCAAGAGACAGAAAACTTACAATATTCAGGGTATAAAAATATGGATTGGAATACAGTGCTTTCTCATATGATTTGTTGATAACGTCCTGGTGCTTTATAGCTAAGTGCCTCATTATAGCTATCTACCACCTGAATCCTGAAAAACAAAAAATGAATTTAGTTCTCTTAATACTGACCGTGGCGATATGTACCGAGCAGGCAGGTACTTCTTACAGGAGTCCTAGTCACCCCTACTGCCCAGATGTTGATATGTCTGCAAGGAGATGTTTGAAGGCAGACAGGTAGTTTCACAACATCCATGGACAGTCACAGCATGTCACTGGACTCCAGTTTGCCTGCCTACAGCCCCCCGAGGTGTCCTGTACCCCCTCCCTGTGCCTATGCCTGGTCCTGTGACGTGCTGCTGGTACGGGGTGGCTCTCCCCTCCTCATGTCCACTCTAACAGCAGCAGAGGTGGTGTGGATGAGCATTGGTTTCCTACTAGTGCTGCAGTTCACAGAATCATAGAATATCCTGAGTTGGAAGGGACCCACAAGGGTCATTGAGTCCAACTCCTGGCTCCACACAGGACCACCCAAAAATCAGACCCTATGTCTGAGAGCATTGTCCAAACACTTCTTGAACTCTGGCAGGCTTGATGCCGTGACCACTTCCCTGGGGAGCCTGTTCCAGTGCCCAACCACCCTCTCGGTGAAGAACCTTTTCCTAACATCCAATCTGAATGTTTGTTTGCAGTGGATCTGTCCCAGGCCCATAAGGACAAGACAGGAGTTCAAATAAAGTTTCTATGTGAAACATGCTCATCCCCTTGACAAAGATCACTAGTCTGGAGCAGCTCAGCAGATTTACCCTTCCTATCAAAAGCTGGACAAGATCCTTTACAAAGAGGCTGTCACCAAGCCGGATGATCCATCCTGTCAAAACTAGTTAGAAGACACAAGGTGGAGGCTCTTCCTTCCCAAGCCCCGCCTATGGCCACTGCAGGGACACCTTTCCTCTCCTCCAAGGCAAGTCAAAGCTAGGATGCCCAACACAGATGAAGATAATGCTATGTGTAGGGAAGCATTTACAGACAGCAGGCACCAGCAGCCAGGCAATGGGCAAGACCTGAGTGCCTGGGCCAGGAAAGCTCTCTAAGAGACTCCCGCCTCTCCCAGTCTCCTCCACTTATGTGTCTTTGCTGCTGTCCCTTCTTCCACCCAGCAGTAAAGCAGTCACAGTAAAGGGGTTACACACTTGACTAGTCACACTTGGAGCTCCTCAGACCTGTACTGCAGTCTAGTCACTGCCTATCAGCCACATATATAGGCAAATTTCAAGCCCTGGCAGCTGCAGGCTGTGGTTAACAGCCTGTAGTAATTATAACACTCTGGGCTGGACCACTTTTCGTCCAGCGTGAGCCAATGTGGTGTAGAGCAGGTATAGTGCACCGCTACTCTAGTAATCTCAAATACCCATTTAACTTTCCTAGAAGAGCATACGAGGAAGCCACAGGTTCTCCAGCCACATACATGTAGGTCAGGCAGCTAAGACAGACAGCAGGCTAGTCCCATTAGCATGGTGTCATGAAGGACACAGCTATCTGCCACCCGTACATGCTGGGGGCCACCCAGCTGGAAAGCAGCTTTGTATAAAAGGACCTAGTTGAACATAAGTCAGCAATGTGCCCTTGCTGCTAAGAAAGCTAATGGTGTTCTTGGCTGCATTAGGCAAAGTATTGCCAGCAGGTCAAGAGAGGTGATCCTTCCCCTCTAGTCAGCGTTGATGAGGCTGCACCTGGAGTACTGTGTCCAGTTCTGGGCCCCCCACTACAAGAGAAACATGGGCATACTGGAAAGAGTCCAGCAGAGGCCCACCAAGATGATCAAGGGCCTGGAGCATCTCTCCTAAGAGGAGAGGCTGAGAGGCTGGGACTGTTCAGCCTAGAGAAGAGCTCATGGGGGATCTTATCGATGTGTATATGCCACCCCTGAAGGGAGGGTGCAAAGAAGATGGAGCCAGGCTCTTGTCAGCAGTGCCCAGTGCCAGGACAGGAGGCAGTGGGCACAAACTGGAGCCCAGGAGGCTCCCCCTGAACCCCAGGCAGCACTTCTGTGCTGTGCGGGTGGTGGAGCCCTGGCCCAGGCTGCCCAGAGAGGCTGTGGAGGCTCCTCCTTGGAGACCTTCAGAAGGCGCCTGGACGTGGTGCTGGGCACCTGCTCTGGGTGTCCCTGCTTGAGCAGGGCTGGGACCAGGTGGCCTCCAGAGGTCCCTGCCAGCCTCAGCCATTCTGGGATTCCGTGATCTCTGCCAGGCTCCCAGTGTTGCCTCCTGGGGCCAGAGATCTCCAGGCAAATCTCCTGGGACAAGGTCTGCAAAGAAATGAGCCCAGCCTCAGCAAAACGATGTGAGTAGTGGTCTGGCAGAAGCCTGACTTCTAACCAAGTCTGCTCTCTCCTCTTTTCCAGCATATTGAGATACAGAGGAGAGTGAAGATTTGCTCCTGGGAGACTTCTTTGAAGCTCCACGTATAGGCTCAACCTGGCATGAAATATAGGACATGAGAAATATGAACATCAATACCAACTTTCTGTGCCTGATTTTTTCTACTCCTGTTAAACTGCCCATAATCAGAAAAGATGCATTACAGCATGTTCTGGGCTTCTGTAGCCCCCAGCCACCATGTCCATTTGGCAGCCTCCATGAAGGAGAGTACTCACACCCAGAGGGTGGGGAGGAACACAACATTTGGGCCTTTTTAAGATCTGAATGAATAACAGGCCATACTCAGCATATGGTCTGAAAATCAGGGACCTGATTTCCAGAGGGAGTATTTTAAAAGATTTCCAGGCCAAGAAGGAGAGAGAAGGATAATGAGATTTTTGCCTTTTGGGTATAGGTACCTCAAAAAGAACAGTTAAAAAGCACATGTCCCTGTGGATATCGCTATTGTCCTAAGAGGGACAGATGCATCTTCTATGTAATGTAAAAGACAGAGGTTTTTATTCTGCCACTAATTATACAGTCACCCTGTTTTGCTGTACTAAACTAAAGACTGATCTCACATCAGGCAGGCTTTTTCTGATACCATTTTAGCTCAGGGCTTAAGATCATGGCCTGTCTCAACCTCCCCATCTCCTAGGGTACAACACGTGTCCTGTTTGGTATGGGAATAGAGGCCTGAAAGCATCTGCTCTTTGGTTTTCTGTGGGAGTTGGCTCCTGGCAGAAAGAAGAGAGGACTCTTTCCTCCTCTTGAGGTTTTGTGGATACCATGGGCTGTGTCAGATGTGGCAGGACAAGTGGTCTTACTAGTGCGTTTTGGTTTCCCTACTCTAGAACTGCCATAAGCAAATCCTTGACCGGAGACTTTGGACAAATACATCACAAACTGTAAGCGCTTGCAAACTTGTGAAATACCTTGGGACTGTTCCAAAGTCAAATAGCATCAATATAAGGTGCAAAAATGGTCAAAGTCGGTATGTGCTTGTCCATTTGTTGCATGAGCTAAGTAGCCAATAAAGCTGTAGCAATAGCAAAAATAGATATAGGTGCTGATATTTATATGCAGAAGGGAAAGCATTCTGTAATGGTACACATTCAGTTCTGCTATCTGTGTAGTCACAAGCCAAAAAGCACTAAATAATGGTGGTTGTGCCTAATGTAGAGGACTGTGTGGTGAGTACACGGTCCTAGCAGCAGCTGTCTCATAGTGTCTCATGACCCAGTGGCACTTCTGCCCAGGGATGGCTCTCTGGAGCTGCAGCTGTAACTGCACAGGGTGTGCAGAAGATGGCTGGCAGGTGCCACAACCACATTAATTTCCTTTGATACTGGGGGAAAGGTAAGTCTAGGTGAGTTTGGAGTAGGCATTGTATGGCCTTCCAGACCCAGGTCTTATGTGACTTGCTGTCAGCCATGGGAGCACTAGGCAGCATGGTCATGCAGGCACTGGTGAAGGGCCAGATAACATGATTTGTGGTGACTGTGGGCTGTAGGTAAGGCTGGGATGAAGATAAAACTGGGAAAGTGTGTACTGGGCAGCCTGCAAGGCTTAAAGGTTTGTGGGATGCACAGGAGTATCCCAATGTGTCCCAGGTGATATGAGCACAGAAAGCTGAGGTACCAGAAATGAGTGCACACAGCAAAGTAAAGGTTGGCCTAGAGAACTGGTGTTACCACCATTTACATGTATACAGCCATTACACCAGGCTGTATACGTAGCAGTACCACTGTCTCCAAAAGCTAATGGATGTTTAATTTGATTAATGCCTGAAGACAAACTGAGTAATGCTTCTAGATTGTGGGCAAATATCAAATAGCATATTCACTCCTCCGCCCCCCATGCACACACAATTGCTTCCTCTTACACATAAAAGAAACACAGGCTGAGTATCTTAGCAAGCTTTAACAGCCTGGTTTGTACCATCACATTTCCTCAGACACAATGGGTAATCTCACTCAGATTCAGACTTTCCTGGTGCAAAGGAAATATTTAATTGCTTACCTGTATTTTAATGGTTCTGTTTTTAACTGGCAACTCTATTCATGTCAGAATACTGTAAAGACAAACATAACGATTTTACAAGAAATCATTAGTCATTAAAATGCTCAAAGACAATTTTCTAAAGCACAAATGGAAGTTTTCAATTTTCTGAAAACCCCAAACTCTAAGAGCTTACAAGACTGGAGACACACTGTTTTAGTGAGCTTGAAAATAACATTAATTATGTTAAAGACAATAAAACTTGATTTGATGACACACACATATCTTGCCAATGCCTCTATTTTTTTTCTGTATTAAAGGCTGAAATCATATCTTAATCATATTTACAATGTTATAATTTTATCTTATTGTTATATTTAAAATGCTACTTTAAATATTTTGGACTGTTAGATGACTGATGCCAAATAATAACTGTTAAGCAAACAACAAAATAATTTTAAGAATCAAATGAGAATCAAATGAAGTTACATCAGGGTTCCTGCTGTGACTGTAATTCAATTTCTCACTGAGTGTGATCAGCTCTTCCTCTCTTGGCGCGGAGTGTGATGGACAGGACCTGTCATTTGCTCCATTACCAGATGAAGGTCTGGTGGGCAAATTGGTTCTGGTGATGACTGCTTTGGCTCACTAAAGATATTAGGACACAGTAATCAGTTAGTAACAAAAACAGTGAATTGTTGCACTGGTGGTCCTTTCTCCAGCTTTGGAGAGGGTATATCAGTAAAATCACCTATCGTTAATTCCCTGAATTATACAGCACATGTAGATGAAGGCAGCAAAACATTCATCTCTCTACCTCAAGCTATCAGATAATTAAATGTGCAACAAGTTAAATCCCTCCCTGCTGGAGGGAGAGGTAAGGGCAGTGGAAGGGCCAAAAGTGGACAAGAGGTGCACAAGAGGTGGGCAGTCAAGCTGTCTCTTCTCGGTGTCAAACATCATTCAGCTGTAAACCAAATCACCTTTGTATTTCTTTTCCTTTTTTTTTTTTTTTTTTTTTTTTATATATTTAGAGAACCAGTAGCCTAAAGCAAGAGCCTGGAGAGCCAGACTCCAAGTTAAGGCTTGTTTATCGGGGTCACTTCTCATGAAGACTTTCAGCACTTTCTGAAATGGTTTTCTTGTACGCCTGTCATAGGTATTTTCCATTCACAGGAGAAAATGTAGAATTTGTCCCAAAGAGCAGAAGATGCACAAACGGTACTTGAAAGGATGAAGCTTACAGTAGGCTACATCTTAGTGACTGAGTTTGACAGGAAATTTTTCTTCGGTAAAATGTAGCTTCTAGTCCATAAAACACACTTTAATGATACCAGTTTGGATCTTTTTGGCTTCAGAGGAGAAGGGAGCATTCGGAAGAGATTTAAGGAGTAGATGGCAGTGCAATATAAGATGTGACTGCAGTATCTTTGAAGAGGCCATTGTAGATGGAAGCTGCCTGGTAAACACAATAGATAGGATGATGCAAAATGAGGTAAGGTAAACAGAATTTGTTAGGAAGGTTCTAGAAGGGAAAAGGAAACTCCAAGTGATATGATGAAAAGGAAGACCAGCTTCAGATGGATGCGGAGGTGGCTGCTTTTAGTCTGTGCCAGAGGGAAGAAATAGAAAGCTCAAGAAGCTCAAGCTGTAGGAAAGCTACCATAGTCAGGATGAGAGATTATGAGCACCCATAAATAAGTAATGATCTAAGAACTGCCTAATAGGATGTGAAGGGTGAAGTGAGAGCTTGAATCCAATTCAGTTGGAAAACTTTAAGATTGCAGTAATAACTCCAAAATCCACTTCAGAACTGAAGTGCAAATGGAGCAATACATTATTCATTTCCCTCTTTTCTGTATTTCTTTTCTTTTCTTCCACTGTACTGCCAGTGTTTGTTAGTTCACTTCTGACGCGTCCTTCTTGTCCAACAATGATTCTTCTGTTTCCATCGTCTTTCTTCCTCTCTAATTCTCCCAGGCTCTTTCCTTCCTCCTACCTTTTCAAGCTTCCTGCCATTAGTTTTTATCTACTTTCCCCTATTCCCCTGCTTAGTCCCATGTCCCTTTTAACCAGCTCAGTTCTAGTGACTGCTTAGAGTTAAAAACCATATGTTGGATTCACCACTGACTACTCTTGTTTTAAAATGCAACTCCTCTGATTTCAGCAGCCAGCAGTATTTAATTGGCATGATGCTAGAACAGCAACACAGGCAGGGAAAGGAATTGGACTCCCACATTTACAATGGCTAAAATCACAGATTGAATAAGGCTCAAAAGGAGCTGAAAATGTGAATTAGCTGTGCATCATGTCCTTACACATGTGGAGGTGTCTCCCCTCTCAGACATACCTCCAGCATATGAGGCCAAAGTGTAGGAGGGAAAGCTGCTGCTCGCAGCTGGGAGGACATGTATGGCACCATGAGATATAAAGAGTGACTGACTTTGCTTACTGGGTGTGCCAAATCTTTCCCAGAACATATCTCAAGCTGCAGCTTTGCACTAGAATCAGGGAGTAAATCAGGACACCCTTGACTGTGAGCAAGGCTATGAAATGTCTGGGTTTTGCCCAGACTTGTCTTCTATCCAGCACTCAAGATCTTTCTGGGTGAATTTCTGGCATATGAAAGCCCTTTGAAGATAAAATTGTTGGTCCTACTATACTTTGTTGTCACAAAGTGACATTGGACTGATGCTTCTCTTGGTGCCTGATACTCAGCAAAAAGGTCATATCCTCTGTGCTTGGCAGCACAGATCCTGATCCTGATCCTAACAACTGTCTGTCAATTTTTTTTCCTTGGACAAGAGACCAAGAGTTGAATGCATTTGAGTTAACAAAGAGGAAAATGACAATGGTCCAGCTGGTATTTGGATTATCCAACAGCTCTGGGCAATGCCACAACCCCACTTCTGGTTGTTTCATGTCGTTCTGGTGCAGGAACAACCCTTGAACTACTCTTAAGCTAAATGCAGATCAACAGTCAAAGATCAGTCAACCTGATCTAACATTTTCATAGATGGTCCCAACACTAAAAGCATTAAAACCACTGTGCATGCCCTGCACAGTCACAGCTGAATATCAAGGTAACGTGAGATAGCTAGCTGTCCCAAAGACAGAGTCTGCCTACAGTGACAAGCTGCATCTGGCACCAAGGGGCACACAGTGACAAGGGGCTGCTACGTAGCTGGGGACCATGCCATGCATCCACACAGAGGGCGAAACCCTTGAAAAACCTTAAATACAGCCAGCAAAATACACAAAGTTATTATGTTTTTTTAACTATTGACATATTTTTTTCTGGTAACATTGCAAGCTTTTTTCTTGGAATTTTTAGTACCAGGACTGTAAGGCAGAATGTGTCGATATACCTGTTCTTACATAGTAAGGACTGCTAATAAATATAATTTCTACATAAATGAATCTTATGGCAAAGGAGTGATTTTGTTTTCTCCTTTGGTTATGATCATTTGCACCAACAGTTACAACATTTTAAAAAATGTCTTTCTTTTGATCAGTATGTTGTGCCAGACATGACACTGTCAAAAATGTGGTTTAAATTAGGCACCCCATTTTCAAACCTAGCTACTTAAACTTCATTGTGCAAATAAGACAGAGGTCAGCAAAACTTCTCACTGGCCCTGGTCAATTAGCATCAGTGATGATGAGAAATATCAGTTCTCCAGAAAATTATGGCTCCATCAAAATCATCCAGATTTGTCACTAATTAAAAATGCCAATGATTGTTTTAATGCTTTGATTTCTGAACATTAAAAGCAACATAAATGAGACATTTGCAGAAGTATTACTCAGTACATAATGAGCACTAGGCTGCTGTCCATCAGTTTACTATTTTATTAATAATTACCACATACATAATTAGAGTTAAAAATTTATCTCTACATTTGCAGCTTTGTCTTTGGTTTGATAAACTGATTTACAAAAGGCCCGTAGCATATCATCAGTGTAAAAGCCTCCTGTGCCCTGAGCTCAGTGAGATTATTTTTAAACCCCTGAGAGCTTTTGTTGGTTAGCTGTGAGAGAGTGTGGGAGGACAGGACCGAGTGTACAATTTTGGAGAATACAGCTGCCATTAGTTAAGCACAGAGCACGAATTAAAGTGTCTGCACTGCTGAAAATGTTCAGAGCTTTTTAAAAAAAAAAGCCTCCATTTTATATCAGTCAATTTAAATACATTAGTTTTGAGGGTTTTTTTGCAATTTTTCATCATAGGAAGTGAAGATATTTTATGCTCTTTCATATAGAAAAACCATTGGATTATGTTAAATATATTATATATATACATTCCATATAAAAGCTATCTTCAGAATACATAGAGACTGCAAAAACAGCCAAAGTTAAATGTGTCTGCACAACCTCTTGCATATTCATTACATGTAGGCTTTTTGAACACTTACTTTCATGCGACTGCCTATGGAATATTTTAAACCTGTTTTCACTAGAAAAGCCTCCCTGCTATGTCGGAACAACCACCCTAAAATAAGCTTTAGCCATTTTTGCAAATCAGCCCTGCAGGTTGAATATGCTGTCACTTTCCCAGCTGTTTGTTCCCTGCTCTTTGCTGGGAGCCGTCACCATCCCCATTTTGAAGGTAGGAAAATCGGGGGATCCTCCCCTTCTCTGCTTGTTCCCAGCGTGGGCAGTGGATTCAGTCCCCCCTGGGCTCCATTTCAGCATATCCTGCTGAGGCAGAACTGGACGCATGGTTCCTGTCACCTGCAAGGCTGTGGAGGGGGACAGGCAAATGATGAGCAGCTTGGGGACAATATCTCCAGTCAGTACAGCCTAGCTTGGACAAGGATGGCTGTCCACAGCCTTGCTTACACCAGCAAAACAGTATTTTTGCTGACATGGCTGCTACCAATTCCCAGAAAAGAATTAAGGAGTGCAGCACTTGTTCATCTGCTTTCTTTTTTTTTTTTTTTCTGTTTTTAACTTCATCTGTCATTGGAGTCTTTGCCTGTATGAAACAAAAAACGACAGTGAAATACCAAGAGATTTAAGATCTAGACCTGACATTAGACCTTTTGCCCTGAAGAGCATTCAGAATTTTGAAAGGGATTACCATATGGATCACAGGTCCGCATTTAATAATCAGTCCTTCTAAGAAGCAGTGATTAAGATCTGGATCACAGGTCTCCACTTAATAGTAAAACCTTTTAAAAAACAGAAATCCGGTCATGAGGCAAAGCTAACGATTTACTTCTTGTACGTGATTGGTATTCAGTTCCCTCCCATATTGAGTCCTGGGAATGCACATGCCTCCATTTATTACCACTGTAAAGATATGGTTTGCGTAGACCTGTGGTGTAAGCAGCATCCCAGAAATATTGCAGTTCCCACATCTGAAATTCTCCTCTTAGCAAAATTCTTGGACCCTGTTTAATATTAGAAAAAAGCTAGAAATCACAAACTTGGTATCATTTTTTACCCCAGTGACTTGAGTGATTAGCTTTCATAGTAGGTAGGCATACCACAAATCTTTTCATATTTCTAATATTAATGTACTTTACAGTCAGTAAGTTCACCTTCCACAATTCTGAGTCATTATATTCACCTCTTCATAAAGAATGACTCAAATTAGATAGTATGGTTCCGTAGTTTGATACCTACATTAAGAAGGTAGACAACCCGTGTTCTTCCATCATAACAATGTTTTATTTGAGACATACATGAACAACTTGGAATAAATCTTTATCTCCTGACCTTGATTATAGGACTATATATATATATATATATATATAACCAGCTACTCCTCTGTGACCCATTATAACCATTTTCAGCTTGGCTAATATTGGTTGCTCACCTTGAATGTACATTTCCACTGCTCCAATAGACACTGTATCCTCTGGGAACTAAAGCTTCTCTTTAAGTAAGAAGAAAAATTCTCATTCGGGTTTTCTGCAAATTTCTTGTTGCCTTGAGTGCTGCAAGAAGAAATGCTTTTGGAAAGTAAAATATGAGAGTACCAGCTCTCCTGCTCCATCCTGCCAACCCTTCAGTCATTTCCATGAGAGACAGAGAAATTTGATTTCCACAATCTATCCATGTTTTGTCCCTTCTTTGGAGCTGGCCAGCAAACTGGGGTAAATTAACATAAATGGCAAAAGAGGCTGGACATCTGGGGAATGACACCAAATTCATTTTATGTGAACTTCCAAGTAACCAGATGGCAAATGATTCAAAGGCCTATCTTCAAGAACCAGCTGTATAGTCCAGTTACCAGACCAGTGTTACAAGTCGGCTTTTGCAGGTAGAAATTACACCTACAACTTTGCCAATGACCTTGCATTAAAAATAAGTTAAAGTGAGGATTGCCACACTACAGGAAATTTATAAGGAGCTTATCTGTTAATTAGGTATAGGCTATCAACAGTTAATTGTATAAAGATAATACTTAACAAGAAACTGGTTACTACAGTGTACATATCTTACTCACCTACGCAGTCTGTATATTCAAAACAGATTAATGTTAATTAAATGGTCCATCAAGCTGGAGTGTGCAAAATCAATGAGCACTGACAGCAATATAATAGAGATAAATCTAAGACAGTGCCAGCTATGGAAGGAAAAGTTTAGACATTACACAGAAACCATGGCACCCAAATTTTGATTTGGACCTCCTCACAGTTTTATTGTTTACTTTGTTCACTCTGTAGATGGGAACCAACTTTCAGCGTCAGTGGCTTTCAGACTGCGACAATAACACATCTTCTCTACTGATCTCACACATATTTAGGCTGATTCTCCCTCTTNCCCCCCCCCCAAGTTAGATGAAGCAAAAGATTTCTGCTGAACGCTAAAGTCAAAGTTACATTTGACTAAGCAACACCCATCGCTTTGTAAATTGTTATTTCAGCTCTCTTTGCATAAAGTACAAATTTAATTAGCACAGTTTTTATGGCATAACTTTGTTCCTAAAGAAGGGATTTTGGTCCTTCTGGAACTTCGCCTCCCTGGTCTTTGTATTAATAAATGCATTAAAATGTCTTCAGTCTTGAAACAAAGCAATGTTTTAAATGAAATTGTCATGGAGTATTAACTCCATACTTTACGAGATGCAAATATTTTATTTGTTTCTATTTAATACCAGTCTAACCTAGAAATCTTATCTAACAGTCTAATTTCTTTGTCCTCAGAATTTCTTGACAGCAGGATGTCAAAACAAAGAGAGGACAAAGTAGTGCTCATAAACCAGGTCCTATCCAACATCAACTCTTTTCTTTCTGTAGCAACCCTGCTCCAAACATAGTGCTGTGGCATAAATAGAGACCAGAGCATCCCTTGATCATGTATTGAGATAGCTACATGACAGAGTGAGTAGATTAATTATACTCAGTGTGGATTTTTAGTTACTTTTCTTCCATTGACACTTTCCAACCAGGACTGCCACAGCGTGGCTGGAAGCTTTGGCAAACTGCAAGAACATAAACCTTTCACAGAGACTTTTTCTCAGTCAGGTCCTTAATCCAGGTTCAGAACTTGCCCCTTTAAATGAATGACTACCATCAGTCAGAGGGGAAAAGAAACCCTTAAAACATTACAGGCACTGAAATGAATGATATTTGGTTTGTAAATCAACTCTGTTTTACTTATTTAGAAAGATGCAAGCTCATCTGAAGCTTCTATGGCCAGCTCATTTGTCTATCATCCCTCTGCTGTTGATTGCCCAGTGTCTAAAAGGGGATGAGCTCACCTAATACCTTTTCCTGAGGGCTTGTGTGGTATCTCTTTCCTCTGTCCAATCACCTATGCTCACAGAATGTAATTATTTTTGAGGGTTGATTTCCACATGAACAATGAGCTCAAAAGTGATTAAGAAGGGAGCCCACATCTGTATTTGCTTGTACAAAGGCAATATGATTTCATTTCCATGATAAGCCAAAAAATGAGGCACTTCTTAGATATGGTCCATCAATGCAATTTCTTACAGTCAAAATCTGAGGGAAACATTAGCCAGCTAATTTCAATTGACTGCTTTGATCACCAACATGAAATAAATAAATCTATATATTTTCTCAAGAAACACAATTCAATAAGATATTAGAGGAGGATTTATGGAAGTACATTTACATTGTGGAAACAAGTAGTAGCACATCCTAGACAAAGGGATAAGAAAAGATGATTTTATTCACTCAGTCTCATCAACTGCGCTATACATGACAAGCAGTTCTCTGTCATTCACATAAAAGCAAGATCTAGCTTGTGCACCCAACATTTCATGGTGCTGTCATTGTCTTTTGGGAATTTCTCTTTGTTTGTCTTCCAGACCATCTTTTCTTCCTTTTAGGATGTACAGGCACTCCCACAACTATTCGTTCAAATGTTTCCTAAGCACCAATATTTTTGTTAGTTTTGTTCCATGAACAGACTAAATTCCAAAACATTTTGAGAAATTGTTTGAAATGTTTTGGAAAATCAGAAAAGGTCTTTTTTTCCCCAAAACAAGAATGAACCATTTCAGTATTTTTATATTGACATATTTCATTTTCTTGCATTGAACTGAACTGAAAATAGTTTATCGAAGGCCACATGATGCTGCAGCTGACGTGATGCTGAACTGCCTCTTGGGACATCTTATTCTAGAGCCCTCCCTCCTGCCTAAGGCTTACGCAGCCTTTCCTGTAGCGTAGGATTGCGGTGACAGCGTGCCTGAATGCATCGTGAGAGAGGCGCAGAGGGAGCTCAGACCACAGAGGAGAGAAGTGCAACAAAACATTTGAACAAATCCATGAAACCATCCATAACGTTTGGAGGTTGAACTGACTTCAGATAAAAAGTTTTAGTGCAGTTCAAAAGATTATAATTTTGATTGGATGTATTCAAGACAAGGTCATTTTAAAGTTTCTTAAAAAAATGAAATAGTGGCATTTGAAAAGTCATGGTTTTGAGGAGAAATACCACTTTGGCTATTCCTCCACCATGCACAGAAATATGATCCCGGGAACAACGCTTGCTGACAGGCAGTCCGTACATCCACATGGCTGGAAGGAAGATTTCTGTAGCAGGCTTGCCTGTAAATCCTGCTCTGCCTTGGCTGCACATGGCAGCAAGCCCTTCTGGGACTGAATCAAACAGAAACCTTTCTATTCACCCTGAAAGCTCAAATAGCCTGCACCCAAATAGAGGTGTCAAGGTGCTTTGCATGGGAAGCTCATTTTGACTCAACTGTTCTGGGGTTCACATAAAAAATGAACAACATAGATCGGCCTTTGGTTCCCAAGTTTGGCAGCTTGTGCTTCTTCAAAAGGCCAACGGCAATTGTGACTATGTTTAACTGAGCCAGTAAATGGCAATGATGGAAATTATTACTTAGGGTAGTCCTGGGTAAAGTTGCAAGTTCTTGTCTGCCGTCCAGCAACATTTTTTCTGTCTGTATCACATGAACTGATGAATGCTGTCTCTGACCATTTCCATTATTTGGGGACATGCTTAGAGCAGGTATCTAACACAACTGTGACTTCCAGCACACCTTCTGTTGTCAGCGGACCAGAAAGGCTGGTGCAGAGTTTAGCTGCTTGGCACCTGCAATGACTTATCTCCAAGACAGACTGCAGCTGTATGACCAGGAGGCAGGAGGGGAAGGGGGAGAGCTGCTGCGGAGGGTTGCACACACACTCGGCCGGCAGGAGGGCCCTGGGACACCAGGAGAGCAGAGGGGGGTGAGAAGGGACAGTGCGGGGAGATGGGGCAGTGAGGGGCTGTGCATAGGCTGGGAGGCCTGGCTCAGGGAGGCTGCAAAGGGAGCACGATTATTGTGTCTCCTTTTTTCTCAGTCACATCTGGAAAATAAATTGCATGAGCAAATAAAGGCTGAATTTAACTGACAGTGCTGTGCTAGAACTGTCGAAATTGCCAAGAAACAGAGGACTGTAAATCCCAGTTAGTCAGGCTCCCCATGCAACCAGACAGCTCACATTGGAGGTCCACAGCATCAAGCCCAGGATGCTGTTTGCCTGGACTAATGTGCCAGCTTGCTCTCCTTCCTGCAGCACTGGAAGGAAGCTGTGTCTGAGTTATTCACACTCACAAAATACCGAATTAAAGATCCTTTCATTTCCTAGGAATAACAACAAGATATAATACTCAGGATATGAAGCTGAAACATGATCATCTATGCAATATACAAATTCCTTGACAAGTGTAATCTTGCCTTCTGAAGAGAATGATCTTTTACTGAACTTCCTGAACCCACAGACTGTCACATACAGGCTTGTAAGTGATTCATGTTTCATTGTGCTGCCAAACTACAGTACTGGTGGGAATCCAAAGGTTAATCACAGCACTTGAAAACAAGAACTCTGTTTTATTGATGGCATAGTGTTTAGGGAAATAGATAATTATCAACTAGTATGCATATTAAATTACTGACTAGTTTGTGTATTATTATAAGAATTATCAATGCATATTATATTATACGTTATTTTAACTATCAAAATATTTATGATGACAGAAGCTTTACTGAAATAACTAATCCTGAAACTAGCATTATTTTATTATGCCCAAGAGGCAAAAAGTACACAGCGGAATTCAGGCTTGCCTTTGGCCTGATTCATTTCTTCATTGCACTCAGAAGTTCTAAGTAGGAAACAAACTGTCTGAAAAATCAGGCCACGGAGAGTATTTTATAGCAATGCAAAGTTTCATTTTCTGTATGAAACTCTTTTTGTTGCTGGCATTTTAACTATATTTGACATTTCCGTAACACTTTCCACCTTCAAATCTCAGACTAATTGAGAGAGTTTGTTATTACTAGAATCATATTTTCTTTTAAATAGTAATAAAAAAAATTACTGAAACCTTAACTTTTATGAAGTTATATTAGTTTGGACAAAATGATTTTGGAAAAAATAAAAAACATTGTAAAATAGGTCAAAATGGCTTATATTAACAGCTTATAAATTTTTGTTTGTTTCAAAGTCTGTGTGGCAAATTACTTATTATCGAAATGGAATTAAATTATTAATGAAATAGAAAAAATTAAAAGGAACATCTTAGAAAAAACACCAGTCTCTTAAGCCTCTAACATTTCTTGGAATGAGAGCCCTGCATTTTAACCTATTCTTATTTTGTTCATCATAAATATGCAAATGACTGAAAAATGATGATATTTTGAATGAACTTCAAAGATGGGCTCATCAAAGTTTGGCATTGCTGTTTCCTTGGATGTTTTCCTTGGACTCAAGATTCCACAAATTTAAATAATACCCTAAAATTTTCCCCAAACCAAATATCTCAAGAAAAAAAAAATCAGTTTGAATATACTAAACTAAACTTAAGGAAAAGTTATAGACTAAAGTTAAAATGATAAAAATTAAATAGAAATACTTCAGCTTTATTGAGTCATTCCAATGTGTTCCTGAAGATTGCTTTACTACTTTCATCAGAAAACTGTTCTTATTTATTGAAACCTTCTAGGAGCCAACATATTTAATAAGCAAGAAACTTGTACTCAACAAAGAAAAAGCCAGACATATCAATGCTTTGCTAGCATGGCATCAAGAGTTTAGCTGAAGTCTGGAATGTGCAGCAGCAGTTCGTCCATCTTTGATAATAGTACTGCTGAGCTTTGGAAAAAAACAGATTCTTCGCTGTTTGACCCATACAAAAGTAAATGTAAAGTAAGTTTCTATAGGAAGAGTTTCAGTTAGCTCTAATTGCCAGATAAAATGTCAGCAACATAAACCCATTTTGGTGTGACTTACAAAGACACTGAGCCTACACAAACTCTTAGATTTCTTTGGAAGTAGGCTTTGTTCTCAGAAATGTTGACTCTCCCCTAGCAGGGTATAACTTTCTAATCTCTTTCTGAACCAGTTTAAATGTGTTAATAATGACCCATAATTTTAAGAAATAATTCTTTGTCCTAAAGAGATGAGAAGATTCAGGTGTCAGCCTCTAGGGACCCATGAAAACATATTATTATATTCAGGAAAAATATCCATAATCTTACACACAGAGAAAAAGCCTTAGAAGGGATTAGGAAATACCAGTGTTCTTTGCCAGTAAGTATATAATTCATTCAATTTAGTTACTGCTAATCTTTTTTCTTTACTTTTTTAGAACTGACCTGATGTGTCAAATTTACATACATTTCAATAGAAGTACATTTTCTAGTCATACAGAAAAAGATTAGCTATATAGTATGGTCCTAAAGAGTTGCAAACTGCTTTTAAATCCTACAAAGCAATAGTTTATAACTATGCTAAGTGTTCTTTTTATATAATTGCTGATAAGAACATTAGCACTCTTCCTACACTAAAAGTATCAATTAATCTCTTACATTAAAGATAACTTGAAGTTAATGTATCATTACATCAGCAGTGCTGATTTCAGAAAATTTTATTATGTATATACTTTAAAAAAAAAGAGAGACTAAAATGATTTTTGTTTTATAACAATGTCCTTATGCATATGCTTATCATTAAGCTGTTGTAAATCACCCTCTCCCCAAACATTCTCATCAGGGGAATGATAGTAAACCAATCCCTCACTTTCAAGGAAGTGTTATCTTTTAGGGTCTCTGCAGCAAATACTGCAGGAAATGTCTGCTTAAAAAATTAAAAAGGAAATACTAAAGAAAAGGCTTTCTGTTAAACAAAGAACAACCCAAAGCTGGATTGCCATGTGATTAAGGACTTGGGTTTACAATTAGAAAACCCAGACTCAATTCTTGTATTTACCAATTCACTTCATGTTTCTGTGCCATAACAGCATTTGTCAGACAAAAGAAAAACACGTTGCTACTTAAGCAGCCAATATGTTGGAAGGGATTGTTTCTCCCTGGGCTTCTGTAGCATTGCTACACAACAGTATCCTGGTGTGACTGGAGATTAGGCACTGTGGTAGCACACAGTGAAACCCCCACAGAAATATTTATACAGGCTTTAAGATTTCAAGAAAGAATTGTATGATAGGTAGGGTACACCACAGAAAAATGCAAATGAACCACTAAGCATGAGGTACTAAATTTAAGGTCATGGAGTGAGGTACAAAGAAGTTTTGGAACCAGCGCAGAGGTACCACATGGGTTTTAAAGCCACCAGAACAAAGGTTAACTTGACTATGGGTCATCATTTGGGACTAAAATGTGCACCTCCTAGTCACACAAAGAGGAAAGGATCGGCTGTGCAGAAGATAGTTCAAGAGCTGGAAATGACTTCAGATCTTACAAGGCAGCACCGATCCTTTCCTTTCCTTTCCTTTCCTTTCCGATCCTTTCCTTTCCTTTCCTTTCCTTTCCTTTCCTTTCCTTTCCTTTCCTTTCCTTTCCTTTCCTTTCCTTTCCTTTCCTTTCCTTTCCTTTCCTTTCCTTTCCTTTCCTTTCCTTTCCTGCTTTATTTCCCTGGGTGGATTTCAGAAGGGAGTGAGGATGAAATGCCCCACAGCTACTGACCTCATGAGAATGGCTAATGCATGCTAGTTCTCAATTCTGTGGGAATTCATCAACCCCCTTCTCTACTAGTTGAAAACCATTATGCACATCCTATTTTTAGTTCACATGGTATTTGTTTGTCTTTTTCCTGTACGTCCCCCTTCCCACCAAACTAAGAGCGGCACTGTGGGAAATTATACTCTTGTTTGATACATATTAATTTTGCTTTTGAGTGTTAAGTAGTGACAAAACCTTCCAGATTAAAGGACTAGAATGAAACACTATAACAACTTTTTTTCTTTTTTTTTTTTCTTTTTCTTTTTTCCTTTCCTATGGGCAAGACTATAGAATATCCTTGAAAATGTGGCCACTTAAAAACATGTAGATCTATTAAAATGGTTTAGATTTATTAAAAAATATCTTAAATGTGGTACAGAATCCCAGAATCTCCGAGTGGCTGAGGCTGGCAGGGACCTCTGGGCCCTCCTGGTCCCACCCCTGCTCGAGCAGGGACACCCAGAGTAGGTGCCCAGCACCACGTCCAGGCGGCTTCTGAAGGTCTCCAAGGAGGAGCCTCCACAGCCTCTCTGGGCAGCCTGGGCCAGGGCTCCGCCACCCGCACAGCACAGAAGTGCTGCCTGGGGTTCAGGGGGAGCCTCCTGGGCTCCAGTTTGTGCCCACTGCCTCCTGTCCTGGCACTGGGCACCACTGACAAGAGCCTGGCTCCGTCCTCTCTGCGCCCTCCCTTCAGGTATTTATAGACATTGATGAGACCCCCCTGAGCCTCCTCTTCTCCAGGCTGAACAGTCCCAGCCTCTCAGCCTCTCCCCATAGGAGAGGTGCTCCAGGCCCTCCACTGGGCTCTTTTCAGGGTCCACAACATTTGTTGATTGTTTTCCCTCACTGTTCAAGAAACAATAAAGAAATCATAAAGCAAACTAAGTATCTGCATTCAGTCTGTAGAGTGAATTTTGTCAAACGTGAGCTACAGGCTACCAGGCACATCTTCATCTGCCACACTGAAAACCCCTCATTTATCAATTTCTGATCATAGCTTGAAAACAAGTCAGCCCTTACCTGTTTCTCTGTCATGCTGAAATGAATGAAACCCAGAAATTGCACAGTGAGTGACTGATTAAAATATGTTTTCCAGGCTCTTCTCTAAACCTTCATTTAGCAAGGGAAAGAACACAGCCCTGAGACATCCGCATGGCATTCCAGCTATGTCCTGTGTGTCAGGTCCTCCCAGCTCCCATCTGCTTTCCTCAACCCTCCAAACAAAACCAAATATGCCAAGATCTCATCAGCTGCATGTCCAGGCTCTGCAGCCACTCTCCCAAATTTCCTATTGCTGCTCCCATCCTCCTGCTCCTTTGGGGACAGCCACCAGACTGTATCACATCCGATGGTCAAGGTCCCCCCAGGGGAATGCATGCCATTTTGTGTGTCAGCTTCCCTCAGGACTGCCACAGCTCATCACTTCCAGAGCTTAATTGCATCCATCTTGTATCAGGTACAGGTAGGATATGCTGAACTACAGAATACAGAAAAAGAGATGGAGGAAGTTGTGCTGCCAAAAATTTTTAGCTATGTGATCACACTGATCACACCACTCAGGGCTTGCGCTGTGTTATTTATAGCTTCCTGTATCCTCTCACTCTCCCTTTTTCTCAGTTAACAAATCCCAGATATACTTGGATAAGTCCTTCAAAACTGTAAATTCAAAAAGCAGTTACAATAGAGAGTAAATATTTACAAATGCCATGGAAAATAACTATACTCTATGACATGCTCTGTCATTTTAATTTTTTTTTTTTTTAGGCCTGACTGGCTGAGCAACCAAGGTAATTACGTTCAAAATACACCTAACAGAAGTCAAGCAACTATTTTTTCTTAGGCTGCAAATCCATAAAGAAGATGAGATGCAGCACTGATTGTAGTAAATTCAGTGATACTTGTAAGGCTAAATATGTTTCTCTGTTTTCTACTTCCAGGTCTTTCCTCCAGATGGGTCTCAAAAACTTGGTGTCATTTGCTAACTGATCACTGGCTTAACTGAGACACAGTTAAAAACAGCAATAAAGCCCCCAGATCTTTCAAAAGCACTTTAACACTCTTCTTCTTACTGAGGACTCATCAATGATCCCAAGGCATTAGGCTGTCCTTTCCATGCCCTGTCTGGGTGACACAGCCCTGCCAGCAGCAGCCACATATGCTGAGTGAAAGCTTGCTTCCCTAAAATCATGAGGAATTTGTCATTACCTTCTAAATAGAGGCAGCGGAATAGAGACATGGAAATTCTTTCCATGGATGTCTGACAAGGATCAAGGAGAGGCATGGCACAGCCAGATTTTTACTTCAGTCACTTACTCTGAACCTTGCAAGAAACCAAATTACATTTATTCCGATGTTTAAGCCCTCCACTAATTATGGAAAGTTGTTTGCATACACTTTTGCAGGACCATCTGAAGAATCTATATAGCTTTTAGCCATTTAGTTGTGCAAATGTTTTCCAAAACTGCATGATGAAAAGTTATTACATTAGTATTCTATGGGCCTCTTCTGTTGCCAACCATCAAAAGGCCATTTATCTACTTTAAGAGGAGAATTTAGAAGTTTAAAAGCTTATCATGAATTGTTGCATAAGTTCTCTAGAGCACAAAATGTTGAAGATGAGTATATTTACTTTGTGTAGTTCATCTTTGAGACAGAATTAGAAAACAGTTTAGTCCCTGACTTTGCTCTCAGCAAGGAGGCAACTTTAAGCGAGTTTGTGTCTGGCTCCAGATCTAGAATTCTGATTTTATCATTTATTAATAACAGGTCAGAATCGTGCAGTCATTAACAAGGTAGTAATTAATTGCCTTTCTTTCCCACTAGCCTTAACAGGTAAGTGAAAATTTGATTGCATACAGAATCAGAATCATGGTTCTATGTGCCTGGGTTAGAAGGGACCTTAAACATCATCTTGTTCCAACTCTCCTGCCGTATGCAGGGATGCCACCCACTAGATCAGGTTGCTCAAAGCCCCATCCAACCTGGCCTTGAACACTTCCAGGGAGGTGGCATCCACAACTTTCCTGGACAACCTGTTCCAGTGCCTCACCACCCTCACAGTGAAGAATTTCCTCCTAACATCTAATCTAAATCTCCCCTCTTTTAGTTTAAAACCGTTCCCCCATATCCTATCACTCTCTGCCCATGTAAAAAGTTGTTCGACATCTTTTTTATGTCACCTTTAAGTACTGAAAGCCCGCAGTGAGGTCTCCCTGGAGCCTTCTCTTCACCAGGCTGAACATCCCCAGCTCTCTCAGCCTGTCTTCATAGGAGAGGTGCTCCAGCCCTCTGAGCATCTTCATGGCCCTCCTCTGGACCTTCTCTAACATATCCACATCTTTCTTGTGTTGGGGGCCCCAGACCTGCATGCAGCACTCCAAGTGGGGCCTTACAAGGGCAGAGAAGAGGGGGACAATCCCCTCCCTCGACCTGCTGGTAGCTCCTCTGTTGATGCAGCCCAGGATGCAGTTGCCCTTCTGGGCTGCAAGTGCGTGCTGCTGGCTCAAGTCAAGCTTTTCATCAACCAGAACCCCCAAGTCCTTCTCTGCAGGGCTGCTCTCAATGACTTCTTCTCCCAGTCTGTACTCATATCTGGGATTGTCCCAACTGAGGTGCAGCACCCTGCACTTGGACCTGTTGAACCTCATTAGGTTCACATGGACCCACTTCTCAAGCTTGTCCTGGTCCCTTTGGATGGCATCCCTTCCTTCTGTTGTATCAACTGCACCACTCAGCTTGATGTCATCTGCAAACTTGCTGAGGCTGCACTCGATCTCACTGTCTATGACATTGATAAAGATATTAAACAGCACCAAGGTCCAAGATGGACCCCCGAGGGACACCAGTCATCACCAGCCTATGACATACACAGTCTAACAATCTTCATAGGAGGGTAAACTGAACAAACATGTCAAATGGGCGAAAATAATTATCAAGATCTAATCAGCTGTAGGTTAATTCTTATTTTCAGATCAAGTCCAGTGTTAGCTTTTATACTGGTTACATTATAGAATTCAAGGGGTCATCTACCTAGCTGCTCATACCCATCAACAGCCAGATTTTTAAAATCAAAACAACACTGTTTTTCACCCTTAAAGATCATAATTTTTAGGATTTTTTTTATCATTTCTAATGCTGGATAAAGTCTGGACACGTTGCAGTTGTGAAATCCTTAAAATGCTGTTTTCCAGGCAAATGAAGCCATACAGAAAACCTTTTGAGGTCATCAGCAGTAAATGCTCTGTGTTGGAGAAGGATAAAAGAGAGATTTTAATAAGGAAAAGTGGAGTTATAGTTTACAGAGAAAGCTTAAGGCTTCTTAGATGCATTGATAAAATTGAATTTTGCTACCCCATTGATGGAGAAGCCAAGGCTTTCACCATGGGAAAGGGCAGAACCAACATGGAAAGCCACTGAAGGTACAAGGTCTGCTGGTTTTGCTGCTGTCAGAGAGGAGGAGTGGGCACTCCTACTGGGCTGGGCTGCCTACACGCACCCTCATCCTCATGCAGCAGCTCCACTTCCAATGCTGCCTTTCCCAGTTTTGCCACAGGCAAAGTAAGCAGCAGGGGCACAGCCATTTCACAGCCTTTGGGAGTCTGCTCTCATAAGCAAGCACCAGCTCTGCCCCTGCTGATGGTGTTCAGTTATCAAGATGTCCCCATGGCAGACAAGTGCTTACTCCTGGAATTGGTGCCTGGTATCACCTTTTGAATGCATAAAGCAGTATTCTTGTAATCACTGCATGCATGAGCACAATAGAAAAATACAAACACACATACTCAGTATAGAAAGATCCTCAATTTGCTTCCTAACAAAAGACTTGTTTCCAGTATTAAGGGCAGATACTCAGTTGCTATAAATTGCTACATGGTGCAGACACTCAGAACTCATTTGAAATTCACAGATCTAAGACAATTTTCATTTTCAAGCAAATCACACATAGTAGAGCACTGTAGCTGTAATTATTTGTATCGTGGTGTATGGCTGGAGCAAGTGGGAGCTGCGCTATGTAAGACAACAGGCAGGCAGGCAGCCGGCTGTAGTCACAAGGCAAACAGACGGTGTGTATCCAGTGGATGGGACCGATAGAAATCACTGCAGGATGAAGACAGGACAAGTTGGACGATGAAGTAATGTAACAGCAAGAACATGGTTTAGTATTGACTACTCAGGTGTACTTTTCATATTAAAAAAGAAGGTGTTGGTAACAGCAATATGGCTAACCATGTATGAGCGTAACAGCTAGGAAAATAAACACATTTTAGCTGATTTGTAGGGTCTTTTTAATTGCCATATCAATTATCAAATTCAATGTCTCTGAATTTGCTCACTTATAACTATATTTGATTTCTAAAATCACTGCACAAGGAAGTCTCGTTCTTTGCTGTCAAATTGTTTATAGAACCACACATAAGCACTGGTGGAAATGGAGATGCACAAAGCTTGGTAACTGAGGTATTTGGGCTGCTAACCTCCTAACTTTGAAAATATATTTGAGTTCATCCTGCTTACCCAGCTATCTTTACTGTTACTCAGACTCTCTTTCCCTTATTAAGTTTCACCTTACCAGGGACCAGAAGCAATCCCATTTGGCAGGACTTGACAAAGCCCATATTACCAACAGTGAGGAACAAACAGTCATAGAAGGGGAAGAAGCCTTGGGCTGACGTACATCCTGCATGTCCTCAAACAAACATACCTAAGTCTTAAAAATGCTCTGTGAATAGTTTGCAAACAAACTGAGAAAGTTATTTATTATCAATGGCATGATGGGATTTATTCACCATTGCAGCTGGAAAATGTTTATGATTTCTACCATTTTAAATAAAAAATAGTATTTACATTCTGAAGTAGAATGAAATAGGAAAAGATTCCAGCTATATAACTCGGTCTTTTACTCATGTTGACTTGAAATACCTCAATCTTTTCAACAGAAATAGTTATTAATTAACACTAATTTTCTAGACTTGTTCAGACTACACCGTTGATTAAACATCCTCAGGACCCAGAAAGAATAAAAAATGAACGTGTTATGACTTGTCAATTACACAAACATGGCTTTTAGCTAACAGGAAAGTCTCTGAGCTACAGAAGTACATACTGCATTCCTATAAAACACGAACCACATGGTGAATCGCCTCCACTTAAACAAAAGGCAGCAGAATCGGATATAACTAGTCATATGCTTTTTCACAGTTTAAATCATAACTTCTTAATAGCCAGAGGAAAAGCAGAGATATTGCAAACCGATCAACACACATTTGTGCATAAACCTTTGTGCCCACACATTTGTGCAAATAGGATCAGCACTTGTTTTTCCATGTGTCACTTTTTCCCCACATTGTTCTTGTTAATTCCTGCATTGGTTTTGAAGATAAATAAGTGGGAGGAAAGGAAACAAATAATAGAGGAGACAAAGACAGTCTGATTAAGTAAGGTATCTACCTCCTCCCTGCTACTCCATTACATCACACTCTCAGAAAAGATTTTCTGAAAATCCATTTGTTCCAGATATCTTCTCCTCTTGAGCTAATACACACATAGCTTATTCTGCTCTCAAAACACTTCAGACTTAATATTTTAACCAATTCACATCTGTACGTTTGTCCGGATCCATTCATGTAGGTTAGGAATAGCAGAGATCGGAGCAAAAATCTTTGCAGCACTCTAAAGAGTATTCTTGCTGGGATAAGAGAGACCTTTTCTTTCTTTGTGCTGGCCATTTCTTAACCTAAGCCTATGCTTTCTTTTTCTTGGATGCTGTCCTGCACTGTGTGCATTAAGACAAAGAAGCCTATAAGAGATCATTTATACTACCTGCAAACTCAGATGCGCTAGACCACAAAATGTTCATCTGAGTCATTTCCTCTGTACTACCCTTAGAAATAAAGCTTAATCTCCTTCCTTTCTGGTTTGTTCTCTTCACTACCAAAAAAGGTCCAATAATTTGTCGGTCTATAATGCAGCACATGTCAGGGATTAGGACTCCATTGTGTTAGAAACTACACAAACAAGGATGAGAAGAAAATTCTTGTTCTAGAAAGCCTGCTGTTCTGAAAGTTATGTAAACTAAGTTGCAAAAGACTAATGTATAGGTTGGTAAGGCATTTGTATGTCTTCCCTTGCTTTGGTCCTCAGGTACAAAAAGGGCTAGTCTCAGTTCACTAGCAGTCAAGATGTAAGCAGGCAGCAGGGAGTCACAGCAGAGGTAAATCTTGTAGTAGATTTGAAGAAGGCTCTATGAATGTCTGGGGAGAACACAGAAAAAAGCAGAACTATATTTGCTGGAATTGCATGCAATTACCATAAATTTATAATAAGAAAGGTATTACCCTTCAAGTGGCAAAGGCTGACATAGTTGAAAGACCAGCTGATGGACATGCACAAAGATCTAAGATCCATTCAAGCCTAGAGGCCCCATAAGCACATACCTTTAAGTCATGGTTGTGGAAGGAGAGAGGAGGCTGCCCGTTTGTGTAGCTGCTTGTGACTCCACAGCCCAAGGAACTGGGTCTGCATTTACTCTTGGATCGATTAGGAGTGCTGCGGAAAGCTCCAGCTGCTCAGTATAGAGCCATAACACAATACATCAGGTTCTTTGCCCCCACACCCTGGCAGGGTTAATGGCACAATAAAACTCAGCAGCAGCTTTTTTAGCTCATTTCTCCTTCTCTCACTCCATCAAGCCATTCGCCTTCTAGAAACCATTCGGGCAGCAACACTTGCTCCTTGCTGCCCAGCATTTTTGCTATTGCAAACATAAATCAGAGGCAGCTCTTACACTCTGATCTCATGCTCCGGGGCACCCCCAGCCCAGCCAGAACACCAGACCAGGTAGCCTCCAGGAAACACCACCCACCTGATGGTGAGGCTGTGTCCTCCCATCCTGCCTGGTGATCTGCTCCCCCAGCTCCCAGCTCCCACTTTTTATTGCTGCCACATGCAGAGAGCTGTAAGGGCTCAGATGGTGTTTCCTTGGAGCAGCAGGTATTTTCTTGGAGGGGTTTCTTTTTGGTGTTATGAGGCAAACCACAAAGCATGACTATACAGAGGGCAGGAAATAGGGTGTGGGCATCACTGATGCCCATGTTCAGGCAACAGGAGCATTCAGAGGAGAAAAGCATTAGGTTGGATGCGCTGCTTTTTGATGAATGCCTCAGTAATGCCTTCCCAGGAGTGATAGGGGCCTACCTGATGGACAGACAGACATGAGTCAATTCCACATCTCTCAACAAAAAACTTGGAAGATCTCATTACAGCAAGCAAACCCCAGCCTTTGTTAAAAGCCCTTCTGCAAGGACTGCCTGCCAGAGCCAGTGCCTCTGCAGTAACTTCACACTGACCCCCCCTGCTTGTGGACTGCGAATACAGGGGGGCCTGGGGCCGCCGGGGTGTCTTATGCATGCAGAAAAGTGAACGTATGGCACAGCTGCTCCTTCAATCCACACTGGACTTGCTCAGGACTGAGACACACACAGCACACAGGTGAAGAATTTCTCTGATCAGGGTGCTGCCAACAGAAGAAAAAATTTAAATCCAACCTGGGAAAAGTTTTCAGGCAGGTGGATAATGTGCCTGAGGTAACTTAAATGTACAGTAGCTGTGGTCTAGAAGAAGACAGTCCGTACAGAGGACTGAGGGTCCTTCAGCCCATAGGGAGAGGAAAGCACAAATCCTTCCAGTTTCCAGTCCCGCCTGCATTTCCCAGTCCCACCAGTCTCTCCCACCCCCACTTCTCCCTGTGATTCACTCACCGCTGCTCTCATTTCTCTCCTTCCCCACGTCTTTGTTTCTTTGCCCTCCTGATCTACATACGCTCTGCCTGTGCTCCCTGCGGCTCCTCTGTCTCCTCCCCATGGTCATCCCTGTGCACCATTTATTTTCTTTCTGGAAACAGAATGTTTTCTGAATTTTCCACTGCACACAGGCTACACCTCTTTTTCAGCCCCCTCCTCCTTCCCTCTCCAAATCACTTTTCCTGCAGAACATAATCAGCTTTATTTTTTCCCCCTTTTTCTCTCTGCACAGATTACAGCTCCAGCAGCCACTGCCTTGGGGTGAGTTTCAGGGTCATTTCTACTTTCCTGTGGAAAAAGCTACCCGTCTCACAGAAAAACTGGCAGGCGAACGTCTTTTGGCACCTCTGTCTCCCATTATAGTTTTGGTTTGCAAGTGAGGTTAACACTTCCCTGCTTAGAGAATTTCCCCCTTTCCTTGTTTCCTTTGTGTGTGTGTGTTTGTTTTGTTTTGTTTTGCTTTTCTAATTGCTTTTCTTCATGTTGTTCTCCCTGTAGGGCAGTGAGTGACAAGCTTCAGGGTAAGTTTCAGCCATGAGGAAGCACAATCAAAATGTGTTTTTATTTCTCCATGTTTCTGGAAAGCTGTGGTACACTGTGACAACACTTAAGCAAAGCTTTGTTCAGCAGAGGGCTTTATCACAGAAACATTGTAGTGAAGTTGTACCCAGAGCTCCTGGCTGCCCGGGACACCCAGCGCTCCCCTGGGCATGGGCAGCCACCAGACATTCCCAGAGCTCTGACCTTTCCGCAGAAGTCCACCAGAACTGGTGTTTTGCCCCAAGGTGAGTTTTGATACCAGTGCTGGAGCTAAAGGGAGGAGAGCCTTAAGGGTAAAGAGAAGAAGCTTGTATCTAAAGGTGGAATGCATGACTGTATTTTTGCTGACTGGTAAACACTGGCAAGGTTTTAGTTGCAGTAGAATACTGGCCTATAACTGCCTTTCTGAAGTCATGGGTATAAAGTAAACAGAGCAAAAGGCTGCCAGCAAAAGGATGCCACAAATCCGGCTTGTGAGTATCAGCTCAATAATGCCCGGAAATAAATGTTCTCTCTCTCTTTTGTGTGTGTGTGTGTGTGTGTGTGTATGCCTGATTTCTTTTAGGATCAGACCTTACTCTGTCTTTTGCAGAAGATACCTACTGGAATTGCTCAGGCTGCTGTCTCAGGATTACGTTGCAATTTGGCATGCTCAAGGTCAGTGGTCAGGCTATGCTGGAGCCCACAGGCTCCCTACTAAAAAGAGAGAGCAGCAGTGCACTGCAGGGCTGGTTAACAAGGTCAGTATGTTCAAGTAAAGGTTTCTTTTTCAAAAAGGTTGCTTGTAACACAAGCAATCCCAAATGTTTTCTGCAAAGTGAGTTTACCATAAAAATTCATGTCTGCACGTATATTTGCTTCCGGTAGTTTAGATGCAATACATACTAGGATGTTAAATCACAATAAAAGAAAAATGTCTTTAGTCTTTTACCAACAGAGATGTTTAACTGGAAGCCCAAAGGAGGAGAATAGATCACTTAACTTCAAATAAAGCCAAATGCAGGCTGAGAAGATTTGCATTGAGTAAAGAGAAATACAATGCACATAGGAGAAGCAGGACTCTATTTTGTATTTGAAAATTTTATATAATAGTTCTCTAAAATGACTGAGCTTAAAATTAGATATCTGTTTAGACAGATTACTTAGCACCTTGGCACAGATGTTCTCTGTTTTTTCTTATAGCGCTTTAATTAAAGAACATCCATCAGCATTCACTCAACGCGGTGAAGTGCCACTTTCAGCAGAGCTGCACCCGGAATGCATTTGGCCATTTGCAACAACAGCTTTAAATCTGACGGTGATGGGGAACGACTGCCGTGATGCCAGTTACAACCTTTTTGCCACTGCTGAGTGGAGAAAGGGGTGGGGACGGGACTCGCACCCCCACCTCCATGCAGAAGCTGCCGGCACCTTCCTTCCACCCACCCGCTGCTCCCCGTGTCCTGGGAGGGAGCAGAGCCAGTGTTAAATAAACCCACTGGGCTGTCCCGCTGCTTCCAGCTCTGGCTCTGCCCCGCTGCCTTATCCCGCTTTGTGCCTTGTTCCCACCAGCTCCCGAGCAACAAGGGTGAGCAACCAGTAAGCGGTTTTTAAAGCGAAAGTGGAGGGGAAAGGGAAAAAGTGACATAAAATTTCTCTCAGCTAAGGGAGAAATTTAGGATTATATATCCCAAGAAAAATATAGAAAGTTATCCAGGGAGGGCATAGAGTAGTCCTCCAAAAATATGTGCCAGGTCCAAGACATAAGTTCTTAAACACTGGATACGATACCAAGGAACCAAGGATAAAAATTTACAAGTTTAATTCCACATCCCTGCAAAGTATTTTTGGCAATTCAGTGTTTGTCTCACAGATTTCTCACATAAGCCTCTTGCAAGTGCAGCAGGCCTTCCACGCCGGGCTCTGCCTGGCAGAGACCTGCAGAAGTGACTACTGCTTGCCACAGAAATGTGCTGGGTGGTTTTGATTTGTAGAGAGCCTATAATTTGCCTCCTATCTCTTTTTAAACCCATTACATCCAGACCAATGGAAGCTGTCAGCTGAAGTGATTTTGTCAGCCAGATTTGAGAGGCTGCACATTTTATGACCATTAAAATTTCTGTAACTTCTCACTTGAATTTTTCCATGTCAAAGAACGTGGATTTTTTGGTTTGTCAAATTCCAGAATAAGCCTCAGCAGTGATAAGAACTTGTCAGCCTGACAGGAAAAAAACTGGGATTTGTTCTCTGGGTTATTTCTACTCTTTTAATCTAATGAATGTTTAATAGAAATGCATAGACAATCTATGTCATTATTTTACAGTTGCACTTTTTTGTGCACTCTCATTTTTGACCCCATGGGTTTGGTTTACGTTACCCACAGAGTTCTTCAGAGTTCTGCAGCTATTCAGCAGTAGAAGGAGAAATCTGTTCCCCAAAACTTAATTTTACCCCAATGTTTATAGTACTTTCCTGGGCCTTGTAAGCTGCGGACTTGTTTCAGGCTGAGAGGGCCCTGAACCTCAAACTCCCCTAAGGCACAGGTCTCACCCTCAGTGGAAAATACCCATCTGGGTGTAAGTGGGGAGTAGATAACCTGAAGCTGCTGTGTCCTCTTTAGAAACCAACACCATTTCAGACATGTTTATGTTCTCAGACAGCTCTGACACAGCATCCTGTTGGGAGGCCCATAGCTCACCCACTGCGTAAGGAGAGTGGACAGCTAGCATGTATCCGAGGTCCACCTTGTCAGGTGGGATCTCATGTGATTTCTTGTATGGAACCCATAGTTTCTTCTGAAAGTCATTCTTAGTTGGACACTTCACTGCCATGTGCATTTTTTAAAACTGCTGTCAGTATCCAACCGTTAAGGACAGCAGCCTGTCCTTTTCCTCTATACTAAGTAGAGCAGAGAGCAGAGGCACAGCCAAGAAGCATAATGTTCCCTAGGTATTCTGCTGGGACACCGCAGGATAACTTGCTGGAGCTTAAGGACAACATACACAGTAACCCTTCTTAGCATTGTTTCTAAAACAGTTCAGTCAGTGTCTCTTTCTGCATACATCCTTTGTCTTTATTTTTCTGATTTTTTTTTTCTGTCCTATTTTATGTCAGTATAGAAATTGAGTATCAAAATTCTGCTTATATACACCTTGACTCCTTTTACATGCTGATATAACAGGAAAACAATTGAATGGCTGCAATGGCTTAGCCTTTGCTCTGGTTTTGAAGATGTTAAGAAATCTGGGAGACTCTCTATTTTGAACTGCATTTCTCATACTTTGATCTTTGCCCTGCTGTCCGTAAAAGACTTTCCAGATGAGAGGAGAAACCCCTTGTGCCCTGCTTCAAATGCGTCTGTTTACCTTTCATAACTGTATGAATCAACAAGTTGGATAAATATTTTTCCACCAGGAAGGGATGACAGAAAGATGGAAAGAACATCATGTGACAGATGTAAGTGAGTTCACTTAATGTGTTACTGGAAGTACATTGCAAATACTTCAATCTGAAAAGCAGGCCAAGAGGAGACAAGGATGGAAGTAAGAAGCACTGAGTGTTCATGCTAGAAAGACCTTTTTTGAAACTCCTAGAAAGACTGAAGTGACCTTTTGATTAGTGTATATGCAGGCCAGGACATTTTGTGGCTATGTCTACCTGAAACAGGATTTGTCAGGATCCAGGATTTTCTTCAGTTAAACATCAATGTGGCTGTATGTTAAAATGCCATACTGCAAGAGCAGGTACAGTTTATCATCAAGCTCTCTCATTAAAAAACAAGGCAGATAAGAGATCATTGGCTGCTTAATGTAGTTTAGAAATGTGATCCTACAGAAAGGTGACTATTCTGCAGAATAATTTGTGATTCAGTCATTTTTCAAATTTTTTGAATTCAAACTCTCTGAGACTAGTGTCACAACCCTGGCTTGCTTTGGGCCGGATGGTAGAGTTGTACATCACTCTCCTTTCAAGTCTGTTATCCCTCCTACCTCCCAGATCTCACCACTCCATCACTTGCACAGAGTCCCCCGATTGCATGCTACATGCACATGGAGATTTCTGAAATGAGCTGATGTAACCAGAATACACACATTTGTTTTGGGTGAGTTACCTCATCCCTTTAGAAAGCTGAAGAAAAAAATTTTATCAAAACAATTTTGTTTGTTCAGGGCAAGGATAAAGTAGATCTAGGATTTTTTCATGATTTCATCTCAGTTTTATTTTGATATTTTCAAGAGCAATTTCAAATTAAATAAAAATCAGAACATTTCTCAAAATTACCGTCAATTGAAAGTTGCAACTTGAAATAAAATATTTTATTCCCTCTCCATCAAATGTTCTCTGTCTCAGAAATGGTTTGGAGCTGGCGGTTTAGAGCCAAGGAATGAACTTGTTTCCTGTCCTGCTCCCACACCACCTCACCATGACATTCCCCTGTGGTTTTGCAGATGAACTCTTGAGCCTGGGGGAGGTTAAAAAACCAGCACTAACACCCTGCCTGCAGAGCAGGATTCTCTCTTTTTTCCTTCACTCAGTACCATCAGTGGCAGGGACAGCTTCTTCAAAAGAGTGGATCACTATTTCTGCTCCTTTGTCCGTGATGATGAGCCTGTTTGTGTCACAGGTTTATTTCATTTTCTCTGCTCTCTGACTTAGTTTCAACAGCCCTTTAAGACCTGCATGCAAACTTAAAGGAACTTAGAAGTAACTTGAAGTCACAACATTTATAAGAGAAAGCATTACAAAAATAAAGGAAAAATACCTCAGTAGTATTTGTAACTTGGAAAAAAAGAAGAGAAAGAGAGCAGTTCCCACCAGTCTGAATGAATGCAGAGCAAAGCACAGACAAGGCTGTCTGCCACCTGACTCCTTCTATAAACCAGTATGGTCAATGAGATAAATGGTGATGGATATTGAACAGGACATGCAGGGCTCAGTTATAGAAGCTTCATAGGTCAGGGAACTCACTACCAAAGCCAAATGCCAATGTACAGACCTGTGATCTCCTTTTTACAAGCTAGGCTACAAAGAATACAGCAGCCTGGACTATTTTGGAGAGTTTTTTATTGTGATTTAAGTTTTTCATAGTATTAATGTAAAAACAGAAAAAGATACATATAAATCCAAACAGAAACAAAGGACTAAGGATACTATCTAGCATCCAGATACTGTTAGCAACAATAGTTTGTAAACAATAAAATTGAATCTGTCTTAAAGGGACAATACTGAAATTATAGCTATAGGTCTTCAGCAAACTGAAAGATACAGATAACTTTAGAAGTAAGGAATTTCCCTCCTCATCAGCAGGAAGTAACTCAGTGTGCAAACAGCATTGTGGCCACAGACTGACCCCTGAAAGAAACAACAAGATCAAGAGCAGAACAGTGGCTCAAAATTGCATGAAGTAGCTTATACACGATTCATTTCTACCAAATGTGTTACCAAGATCCTGACCCATATTTTTATTCACTGAAGAGGTTTGTCCTCTTCAGTGAAGGAAAGGAAAATCCCTAAAATTAACAGATTTAAAAAATATATTCTGTTTCACAAAACAAATAAATAAAATAAACAATAATATTTTGTTATGGAATAAACTAAAAAAGAAAGGTTTTAATTGGGTTTCTTGTTAGAAGATGCAATTTTGGAGCACTGCTACACAGGTGTTTTAATGTGTAATTTTGTTTAGAATTCACTGTGTGTAAGTAAACAGAAAAATTGATGCTGAGAGAATTTTGATTTGAAAATCAGCTTTCATGATGATATGAATATAGAGCTGCTTGGAGAATGCTAGAGAACAAAATGAGTGTGGCAGGTTTTATTTTTGGAAAAAAAAAAGTAAGACAGAGTTCACGCATACAAGAACAATCAACTGAGTCCCTATGTGCACAGAGACAAGGAAGACCTTTCTTTGATCAACCTACACCAAGTGTACAAAAAAGAAGTGTCCACAAAAGATGTGCAAATATGTATAAACAGAACTGTGTGTATAGATATGAGTCACTGATTCACGGGGTTGCTGCAGGCGAAGAAAAGTAATAATTGATATGTAAGACCTATGTTATATACATATTCTTGCTGCATGGATTCCCTCTGTTCATTGTGTCATAAATAACTACACTGGCTTCATAAAAATACCAGGAAGCCTAAATAATGCTCCTGGTTAGAATTGTTGCACAGGTTAAACAAACATGCAAAATCTTTTTTATCCTGTAAGGAGTTTAATCCTAAAACGAAAGCACGCCTCAGTTTGAATTTCTGGGCAAGTTCACGCTACATGCATGCCGTCAGTTGGTTTTACCCGCGGCAGGCAGGAGAACCGGGGTTGCCCCGCACCGGGGGCCGAGGCCGGACGAGCATCCGAGGCCGGACGAGCAGCCGCCTGCGGCCGAAGGGCACGCGGGGCCCGGGGCCGCGCCGGGGCTCGGCCGCGCCGCAGCCGGGCTGAGGCCGCTCAGCGCCGGCCGAACAGCAGCCTCTAGCGGCCCGGGCCCCAACACGCTCCGGCACCGCTCTCCGGAGCTGCTGGTGGTCCTCTTGCGGAGAGGGAGGGAGCGAAATCTGTTACAGCCACTGTCCTGAGTCTGTTTTCTGAAAGGGTAAGTTAAAATCGGATGTTGAAAAATTACCCCCGATCATCGGCTGTAAAAAGACTATTACTGCTTGCTGAATCGTGCGGCTTTTAAAATAAGCTGAAGTAAAATGGAGGCAATCAGAATGCCCATTGACCAACTCAGACTCTTTGGTAAGAGACGCACCTAAATCAGGTCTAAAAGCCTCACAACCTTGGCCCCAACCCAGCAGTCCATCCCTATTCAAGTCATGCCAGCGTGCTACTAACTTCATTGTAATGGATAACAATTTCTAGTACTCCAGCATTCCCCATCCAGATACATAGAGACGGATCCTGCCACAGAAAGCCCACCATTCAAGGAAAAACAGGGAGAAAGGGAAATATGAATTGCAAGAGTGAGACAACTTGCAGAAGAGCATAGCACAGGCAATCAGCTGCCAATTTGCAAGCAGAGTTTATCTCATGTCTCAGATTAGTGTCCCTTCACTAATGCCAAATAGGTACATCCATATTCATCAGCAAATGAACAGATAAACAATACAATGTGTTCTGCCAGAAGTCAAAGAAGATATGAAACTATGTTTTCTCTTTCACACAGCTTGCATTTATCTGACCAAATTCAAAGTCTGTTCTCCTGGGTATGTGTAGATCTCTGGATCCCATGTGTTAGCACTTTGCTTTCATCATCTAGAATTTATTGAGCTATTCAGTAAATATTATTTATACCTGTTGAAGCAACCCAGGCTGCAGGACTGGTTCTTCAGAAGTACCTCCTGGAAGCAGATAACAGGAAGCAGGTAACAGAGCACACTCCGCAGCATACCAACACCATCAATGTCAGTGGCAATGCCTGCACTGGCCATTTCTGGACTGAGCCCTTGAGGTATATTTTACAAACACGCTAGTTTGACTGTCTGTATTAGCTCAGCAGTACTTGAGTTGGGAACAGGGTTCCATCATGCTGGAGACTGAATAGTCTTTCAATAAGCATGATTTTTGTCCTTAAGATTGTAATCAGATTGAAATCCAAGTGCGAGCAGTGTGCAAGACTAACACCAGTCACACAGACTATAGAATGAGAAAAGAAACAGTAACACCCCGAAGTTTAACTGGACTGCTGTAACAATCCCATAGTAGACCAACACTGTCTGGATCTAGAACTAGTCCACAGCTAAAGTTTCATTCCAGCCAACACTCCCCATTTGTGATGTCTCCTGAACTGGTGTGAGGGATCGTCTATTTGTTATCCCTGTCTTGGGAAATGACTTTCATGCACTGTCCCAGTTCTGAGCCTTAGGGGCAGAAGGTGTGCAAAGCTTGCTACCCTCCCTGCCCCAAAACATGGCAGGGAAAGCTGCTGCAACCTGGAAGAGTGGCCTGGGATAGGCCTTATTCAGTGACATGCCTTCAGCATGCTGACATCTGCTTTGCCCATCACAGGCTGGCTGACAGCAAACTTGTTTTACTTCCCATAGTTCTGCCAAGCCATTCCTGACACTCCTGTATCCAGTATAGACTGAGTCATATATGTTGAGTTGTGATTTGATAAACAAAATATGATTATTTGAATGGTTTTCTATTTCATTGCCAATTTTATTTCTACAGTAAAGGCTGAATATGCCAATCAGAACTCCCAAAATTCCTTAATACTTACAACAAAATGTTCAAAGTTCAAGTTTCCTGAAGCTGAAGAACTTCAGCCAAAGCTGAGCAGCAGTACTCTGGATACTTACTCTGCCCGAAGAATTATTCCAGAGATTTCTTCCTGGCTTTTTTTTCCCCCTGGACTTTTAAAGTTAATAATGACCAGTTTTTAATAGTTTCAGCTCGTGAATCTTGGTGTATTTATTCAACAACAAAAAAGATCTGCTCATCATCCAGTTTTGTTAGTGTCTCATAGCTCTAATCTTGACCTAGTTTGTGAATGTTTTATTTTTCGATGGTGGGCTACGCAAACAGCCTCTTCTCAGAGGAATTCCAAACACAAGCTTGGTCCAACTGGATACATTTTCTCCAGGGCAATCCCACCCTCTCTTTTCTCTGTAAGCTACGCTCTCCCTCCTACCAGGTCTTTCCATCTTCAGTTTTCTTTGACAGTGTTTCTGTCTTTCCTTCTTTCCAAACATTGCCAACAACATATACTTACAACTAGTTTCTCTTTCCTCCTACAAATGATGACTACAGATTACGCACACAAATCTTGCAGCATTATCGGGAAGTCTCCATGATGGTATGACTCATTTCTCAGCTGAGATTGCAAATTGTTTGCAAGCTGTGGCTTTACATTTTTCTTTTCTTTCAAGAAAAATACTCTAGGAAAAGAGACAATATGGAGGATCAGTGAAGGAAGAGTGACAGAAGCCCTAAAAGTAATTTGAGCACATAGTCATGAGCTTCCTCAAGGACCACACATAACAGTGCAAAATTTTTACACTGGGCTTTCCAGTGCTTTATGGCACTTCTAACTTACAGAAAAACAGAAGTATCAAACCCTGATGTCAACATCTGATAAGGTTCTTCATCGGAAAGACCAAAAGAAAAAAAAAACAGCCAACAAAAATCCCACATAGAGCCACAGAAAGGTTTTCCCCCACTTAGTTCTAGAACACAACATGAAGTTTCATAGTTCCATACAGAAAGAAACTGGCCATTTGTATCCTGTATAGCTTGCTGTACTTTTACAAGAAGCCTGGGGAGGTAGGCTCCCAGGAAAGTCTGAAACTACTTGGACAGAAGGTGTCTTTTTTCAAGATAGACATAATACTTTTCAGAATACCAAGGTAATGCTGTACTGAACTGTCACTGCTAAAGGTAACTAACATCGAAAGAGAGCAAATAGAGACTTCCACTGCAGGAGGTTATTTTAAGAATAAAAATAACGGGCTTTAAATGAAGCAAATTGACTCAAAAAAATGGGGAGAAGGAAAATACTCCTCTCCAGAGCCTGGCACAGGCCTCCCCCAGAAAGCCACAAAGCCCCGCGGTCTCCCCAGCAAGGCTCCAGTCATCCCCCTGAGAGCCTGGGTCAGGCTTGACCCTGGTGGCACCCCAGAGCTGCCTGAGCTCTGAAAAACCTGCAGGAACACATCACTGCTGCTAGAAATTCCTGCAAGGAAAGAAAGCCATAGCATGAAATGGGCAGAGCTTGGGTGCGAGGGTGGAAAAAAGAGAAAAACTCCAGCCGCTCTAACCTCAGTAACCTTTCTAACTGTGCTAACCTCTCTAACCTTGCTAACTTCTCTAACCATCTCTCTAATCAGCCATGGTCATTTTGGTTCCTGGCTCACTACAAATCAAAGAGGTCACAAGATAGGTACTGCCTCCCTCTGCCCACAATGTATTTGCAGATTGAATTTACTTTACTGTTTTCTTGTTATGTGCCCAAAGTCCACCTTCTGCCCAGCTCTTTGTCTCTACCTCTCCTCCAGCTGTTACTATCGCAGCATCTCATCAGCATACACTTTCAATTCCCTGTGAGACTATTTAAAGTCTATAAAGAACATAAATTCACATTTTTCCCTAAATATATTAAAGATTTGACTACTTCTCAGCATACTAAAACTGGACTCATACAAAGAGGCTTTGAAAAGGTCAAATTCTGTGAATATCCAGTTTCTAACTACATTATATTCAGCTGTGCTTATATTCTTTTTGTGTTCATTTTGTCGGCTATGCTAACAAATGAGTTTGCTGATATTATTTATGGGATAGTAAATCTTATGTGCAACAACATAAAATTCATACTAATGAGCAGAAATCCATCACTGATCTGTATGTTCAGTCAAAACAAAAATAAATATCTCAGACTGCTAATACAAAATTCTTAATAAGTCCTGAAGATACACTATTTGAGGATTAAATTATTCATAAAATTTCCACTGACATCAAATAGTATGTATATTTGACAAATCTGTAACTCATTTCTGGTTGATTTGTAAATGGGAAAAGGTGAAAATTGCCATATATGTGATTCTTTTTTGTTTGTTTGTTTGTTTGTTTGTTTTTTTTTTGTTTTTGTTTTTTCCAAATAACAACCTCCTAATTTTAATCAGTTTAGAATCCTGAAAGTTTCCTAATGAAGTACACTTGGATTACTTTCAAGAAGATTTTATCGCTCTCCAAACTGGTTTACACTGATATGATTTCACAGCCATCAGTGGAGCTAAATTGATTTATTCCTGATGAAGATCTAGCCTGCATCTAGTACTGAAATCTAAGAGAGGGGTTGTGCAGAAAGTGTCCACAGCTGGAGGTGCCTGCAACAGTGTGCTGGGGCAGGGGAGCTCTGGCTGATAGAGAAGTCATGCAGGTCATGCACTCCACGATGGCCTGGGTCACTGCTCCTCCACACACCCAATGAAAGAAGGGGTTGTTGGGAGTCATCCCAACATGGCACGGCGGTGGCACAGCAGAATTCATTGCACCCAGACTCTCATTTGATTCAGTGTAACCAATTGTGAGCATCTGAGGGTCACAGGATGGGAATCTCTTGATTTCTTTGCCCTCCATCCCTTCGAAAGACCCAGAGAGGTCATGAACTTTGCAGTGAAGATGTCACTACTGTGATACATCCAGCATGAACTAACATGTAATTTCATCTTATCAGGCACCCGGTGAGGGAAGCTTTATTTTCATATAAACCTTTCTAGAAAATCTTTGCAATCTCAGCCAATTAACAGAATTAGACAGGGAGAGAAAAAAAGTGAAGAACAGAAAGCAAAAACAGAAAGAGAAATGAAGAAATGAAATCCAGGATTTCAACAAAGGATTTCAACAAAAGAAAAGAACAATAACTAAAAAATATAAGTAAGTATGCCTTCAAGCTGCTAATGAATATAGTGGCACTGTGGTCATCTGAGGAAGGATGCAGCATTCAATAGAGATTTTCAGCTTTTGTGATTAAGGTATCCTAGAAAATTGTTTGTCATTAGATGCCTGCCCTTGCTCTGCCCTTACTTTGTTTTCTTTCTTGTCCTCACAGCCCTTGGCCATGTTGCCATTCAGTTCCCCCTTTTTGTTTACCTCTGTCCTCTTCTGCCCCCTCCCAGCAGCGTTTCTGCATCCTTTACCATCCTTATGGCTTGTGCAAGACTCACAGCTTGCCCAGCCAGGCCTTCTTCCACCACCAGAAAGAGAGGGCTGTATTCCCCCACCAGCAACCTAAATACACACAGTAGGGAGGGGGCTGGGAGGCACTGACAGCTGTGGTGACTTGCTCCAAGTCACAGCACAGGTCAGTGGCAGTGGCAGAATTCAGTTCTCTCTCCCTCCTGTATCTATTTACTGGGATAGTCCCCCAATAAAGCAAATATTTAACTACTTAGCATATTGCTAAGCCATTATAGCTTGGGACTTTTACTCTGGATTATAAAAGTACCTCTGAGGGTTGAATCGATTCTGTTAAATGACATATCATAAGACATCTTCTGTGCCCACTGTCTCTTCTCCACTCTCTCAGTCCCACTTCTCTGCAAATGACTCACTGATTTCTAAAGTAAGGAAGAGGAAACAAACGAGAAGGGAACAGTAACATCACTTCTTTAGATTCTGATTACTAATGCAGACCTTGGATTTGTCTCATGGATGGTGTCTGGCTTCTAGCAAAGTTAGTGAGTACTCCTGTTCTGCATCGATGTGGGGGAAAATCACATTGACTGCACAGATCAATGGGTCAGACACACAAAAGCCTTTTGCATGCAGGTTAAATAAAGATCTGTTAAAATGTGCCATGTAATCCACATTCAAAGAGCTGAATTTCCCAGAAACATGCTAGTATTCAAACCAGACCCTTGTTGTGAATAAATCTCAGTATCGTCTGCTGAAAGTGCCAGAAAAGATCTAGTGGATTTCCTAGAAAAATGACAGTCTACTATTTGGGAGTTGCCAGAGAATGAGGCTGTTTCCTGTATTGATTGATGCTATGAAATACTCACCCACAACCAACTCAAGGGTACTCCTTCCAAGAACACAATGCTTGTGACTTTAGTGGAAATGAGAGATAAGGAGAAGATCCTCCAGGCAGCCTGGAAAGGGAGAAGCATTGAATTCCAAGGGCAAGTGATAACAATTTCTCCAGACTTCAGCCAAAAGATACAAGAAAGAAGGAATTGGTAGAACTTTAAAAAGCCTTTGTAGATTTTAAATCCAAGCCTGTCGTCTCTTCTGAAACTGGGAGTTCTACATGAAAATGAAGATTACCCCTTCTGGGATGCAGATTGAGGGAAACAGTTTTTAACAGATATCACCCTCGCTGTTGCCCCAGGCCATCCAGATGGATTAATTCCTTGTGTTTTGATGGCAGAACCCAGGTAGTGAGTCCCAGCAACGTACACTGTGCAGAGGGATCTGTGGGAGTTACAAGCAGCCCACGAAGCCTACTCCATCACGGGGACTGAGACAGATGGCACAGCTGCCAAAGCTGGCAGGGCTGAGCATCTGGTAAATGTGTTGATTTAAAGCAGTTCTCAAGCAGCGTCCACTGCTGTGGCTGAGACGAGCACAGTTCAGAGCTGCTTTCCTGGCTGGAGCCATGGGAGCTGGAGCAGTGTTGCCACAGCCTCTTCTTGGAAGCAAGTACCAAATGTTTCGGAAGATGAAGAAAAGCAGCTTCCATTCTGGGCAACCTGTCAGGAACTGCTGATACCGTGGAGGGAGTCAGAGCTGTGGAAGGTTACTGCTACCACTATTTCACAATGATATTTAGATTCCTCTAGGAAAGCTCTGGTCAGGCTTTTATTTTACTTCTTGGCTTTGTCAGTACTTTCTGTCTCTCTCTCTCTCTTTCTGCCTCGAATAAACAATGTCTGGTTTAAATATAACTGTAGTTCAGCTTCTGACTATTCATAGCTGGAGATGAGCAAAGATTTCCCTGGGGTACAAACAGCACACAGGGAGTTTACCAGCCCAGAGCTGATACTACAGCTTCTGTGGTTAAACCTCAGCTAGTTTTAAACCAGCACTGTGGCAGGCAGAGCAGGCTTGTTCTCTGTTTTTATTCAGTCTGAGACAGCTTTTTGTCTCCGTTTGTCCATTCTTGCGTTGGTATCAAGCACACCATTTCAGGGCCACTTAAATATATCCGTAATGATACTAAATCAACAGATGACAACTGGTTGGAGGGGTCTGAGGAAATGATTACAGGTTCGCAAAAAGTACTGCAGATTTATAATCTGCATAGACAGCCCCCAAAAAGGCTGTGAACCTACTATTAAATACTGCTGTCATGCCCAAGAAAGAGAGCACCCAATGAGGCCATATTATCCCAAATACCAAAGCCATTCCCACAAGTGCAGTGGGATGTGGCCCCTCAAATCCAGAGATATTTTGAAAAATACACCTCACCACTCTGGAGATGTAATTATTTATAAGAAGAATGAATGTCAGTAGAAAACCAATACCTTTTGTGGGTGTCAAGCCTACAATGCTGGAGAATGACTGCCAGCAATGCTGTCAGGAAAACCCTCCAAGTATGCCCCATGTGAAAGCCTAAGCTAGGCTTAGGCCCTGGTGGTCAAATACTGAGGGTACTGGAGAATCAATTTATAGCTGTAAAGCCTGTCAGTTTTTATAGCTGAAAGCTTCTCCTTCACCAACAAATCCCTGCGAAATGGTCACCGTGCCAACAGCATTGAGATCACACCGTTTTTGCCAGCCATTTCTTGGATGAACACTTTTGCAAATGAGAGCTCTCTGATCAAAATGGCCAGAGTTTGCCTGTGCCTTTTATTCACACAGTCTCCTCCACTGTACAGGTTCCTTCATTTCTGTGACTTTTGGTTTACCTAAAGAATTAATGCTTGATATAATAGGGGCTGGTTTACACCTTAAGAACTGAGGAAACTTTTGCACATTGATAAAATTTGACATGTTTTATCTGTGCCCTGCCATCAGAGTACTAATGGGAATCCAAATGTTTTTAGAACTTTTTAACTGCCACACAAACTGTCAAGAGAGATACACTATCTCTCAAATCAGAAAATAGCTTCTTTCCTGCTATCTTATCAAACAGCACCACATAGTTCTACAAAATGTATCCTGGCCGAACTACTAATGGGGAGATGTTTACATACTAGACTGGAAGCTATGAGAAGACCTGATTTGGATAATCATAGGAAATGAGGGAAGCAAAGTGTGGTGGAGAAGGAATTCCAGAACTGATCTGAAGGGGAAAGAAATTTGGATATGAAGGCTCCTCTTAAAAGCACAAGGAGCCTGGATAACAAGACTTTACGAGTACGGGTGGAAAAGATGTGTGTATATAGATATATAGATATGGATATAGTGACCAGAGAGAAAGTGATTATTTCACTGGTACATAGGAGATTATGAGAAGTCTGTTAATATTCATTAATTTGGCAGTTTTCCATTTCCCCATCATTTATATTAAACAAAATATTTAACAGCATATGTAGTACAGACAAAGAAAAGCTGAGGATCTGTGAATTAAAGGTAGCAAACACATGACATGCATTGGTATACAATACAGTACTTTACCCTGCGACAGGTCAATGGGAAAAGTAATCAGATTTTGCTTTAAAATAAAAGATATTAGAAAGTTTTGGAGATATTTATACTTCGAACAAATCAAGAACATTGGCATATAGAATATAAATACATATGAACTTTATAATTTCCTGTTACTCTTTAAAAAGTGCAGTTGATTCTTATTTTGAGAAAGAAATAACAGTATTAATAATAGACGTCTCTGATCCTCAGCCCTAGGTGTTTTAGTGATACCATCAGGAAAAAAGACACTGCTCTGCACTGTAAAGTGTATTGGCCACACTAGACTGATGGGCCTTTACCTCCTCTCACCACCTTTTGTTCCTGTTTTTTTCTCACTTCAGCTGTCAGGTACTCATTTTGTCTCTCATCTTCCACACCTTGACATGGTTGATTCTCACCTCCATCCATCCCGTGACTGCCAGCCAGATGGTGCTGCCTACTTTTACCTTTTGTCAGAAGTATTCTTTCTTCTTTCTTCCTTCTTCCTTCTTTCTCCTACCCTGCCCCTTGACCTGGGAGATGTCCCCTCATGGCTCCTTAACCTCCATCCTTAAAACCCCTTTGCCTTGATGTCTACAAGACAATCTGACACTGTTGAGATGACTGGTACCTGGATACCTTTGTTTATCACCTGCAATAATTGTCTCGTTCCTTGTTCCTTCCAGTCTGTCTACATCCAACCAACTAAAAGCATGTGGGGTTCACTGCTATTAACTCTCTTGTGTTGGTAGAGATCCTGGCACAAGCCTTTGCCCAGAGCTGAGGGGCGCTACCTCTCATATCTTCACATATTACAGCTGAAGTATGTGGTCTTTGTGTGTAAGAAAGCCCACTCCTGATCTGAAAGTTTAAATATAGAAAAGACAGAGCATTTCATCCTTCCCTTACAGAATATCCACTTGGATTTAGGAGTCAGCTCAGAGAGTCTTGTTCACTTGCTGAGTTCAGCATGGCTGTAATGTGCTTAGTTACAGCTGTGCTCTTGAAAAATTGATTCCACTTTCAGAAATAGTACCAATTCCAGTGACGTTCCTCACTGTAAATATAAGGAATTTTGAAAAAAAAAGGGGGGGGGGGGATCATGGAAACTAGGGTCAGCTTTACAAATGTGCTCAAATGTTCTAGTTCACATGAAGTGCAGGAGCACAAGCCCCAGGTATCTGCAGGCTCATTTCATCCAGACTGCTCTAATCCAGGAATATCTCAAAGAAGAGATTTTCTTACGAAGTTCTGTATACTTGTTGCGTATCTATTAAAAAAAAAATAAAAAATAAAATCAGTGTTTCTCAGCAGCTCAGACTTTTCTGGTTTATTTTTATGTATAACTAATGTTCCTATGACTCTGCTCCTAGTCCTACTGAGCTGATTTTGGCCAGGATACATCCAGAACCTCACACCTGAGAGAGACTCACAATCGTGTATCCATCAAGGCAACATGTGCCCTAAGACATCTCTGTTCAAATGAACAGGTAACAACCCTGTGTACCCCTTGACAATTAAGCCTTTGTAGGTATCTACACTGCAGTCAGGAGCTGTGGGCAAACACTTTGGGATCTGGTTGAGCTATCAGTGGGCTTGAGTAGCAGAGGGGAAAGCATCTCTTTCCTGTGCACAGCTGAATTGAAATCCGTCGTGCCATTCCTTCCCACATTGCTAGCTAAAGGAAGCTATCTAAGAAGTATTTGCTGCACAAACAGTAGCAGATGGTGAAAGCTTTTTAAAATATCATTCTCTTTTCTACCCAAACTATAGCAAGCATGGAGATTTAGAACAGTAATAAGAGGAGAAGGAAGAAATCCCTCCTCCAACTTCGAACAGTCTTTTTAAAGGTTTTTAGTGTGTATGATAAGTTTGGATTAAATATTACTTTTAGTTTTTGTTTTTAATTTGCCTGATTTTTGTTAATGCGTTGTTGTCCATTGTAGGCTTTGGTGTGGGAGTATCCCAGGATCAACACACCCTACGTTAGGCTACTTACTTCTATGGGAGGGTAATGTGGCAGGACGAAGGGGTACCAACAGAAACCAGGAGCTTCTCAAACCCCAGTACCTGCTGTCCTGAGCACACCGCACTTTTCTCTGACCTTGCCTTTTATGGCAAAAATTCAGATCAATCTGTGCACATGCCGTGACAACAACAGAAAGCCAGGACAGGAGCTCATCTGGACTTGCAAACCACTCTTCCATGCAATATATCCTAGTTAAATACATCACTAAATACAAATTCCAACTAAAGAGATGATAGGAGAAAAATACATGGCATATGTTAGTCATATCATTTAGTGTATTCCTTAAAGATACTTATAGGCAGTGGTGGGAACAGCAGTATAACGGCATTAATAAAATAGAGTAGAATAGAAAAGAGTAGAAGCAAAGTAACAAAAACAAACTAGTGGCCATAAAATAAAACCTGGACACTTCTATGTTATTATGTACCATGAAATGAAGAAANATATATAATTTTAAATTTTAAACACCATTTTTTAAAAGGTTCTGTTAATCTTCATATGGACGCTAGATGGGGATCTTGAGTCAGCCATGCAAGAGACTCCTTTATCCTGCTTTTTCTTTATTTTAATCTGTTTTATCACGGACAGAGTACTTGCAATGCAAGTTTACTCTTCAGGCATTTATATTTTTACTTGGTTTTTTTTTTTTTTTTTGGGGGGGGGTAATCTGAAGTAAATAAATATTTACTTTTAAACATACAAGTTTAATTAAGGTTACACATCTTACAAAAGAGAAGGGAATGCATCTGGAATTGCAGAACACCTGCTCTTCTTCGTACTAATTATTTGTTTAATTCCAATGGCACATTACAATTGTTTTCTCACTTTTTAGTGCAGGATGCAGTTTACACTGACAATTGTTTTACCGCGGTGTAGCACAGATTATGACAAGGGAAAAGACAGCGAAGCCGTTCACTTACGGCAATACTAATGACCCACGCATTGTTATTTCCATAAATGGGATCTTTGTGTGCTAACTAAACCTGAGCAATACAACTGTGAAAGCTGCTTTCTTTCAATCTTCCCCAAATCTCCATATGACTTGTACACGATAATAAATTAATCTCTCTTGTTAACATGTTGTTGTTTGTTTAATAAATACCCCTTTCTTTTATGTTATGGCAAGCTCAGCTTTAAAATGGGAATCATATTTTGAGCCATTGTCTTAAATAGTTCCTTTCTTGATGGATTCTTTCTTCTCCCTTCAGTAAACTGGGCTTTTGCAAATTACATCATGGAGCAGCACGTAACGCACTGACCTCAAGCCTTTGCACACTGTTACAGACTGGCCTTAACTGAAATGAGTTTGACTGTCTCAGCTCATTTCATAGGGACACAGTAGTGCACACCACAGAACATGCAGTTTGGGATTATTGCCAGTCTCTCCCAGAAGATGCCCAGAAATGAATTAGTGAAGGGACTGAATTACTTCTCTCTGCTTCTGCAGAGACAGGGTGTACGCAAGGCGAGGTGGGATCAGTCCTCGGGCCATAGAAAGGACAGACAGTAAAAAAAAAAGAAACCTGCAGTGGACCTGCTGTTCTCAGTTTCTTATGCCATTAATGTTGGAACAATCTGAACCAAAACATTCCTGTGGAGGAATAAGACATGCTGCAGAGAAACAAGCCAAACACCAAATCAGTTATTTTAAAAGGATAAATTTTTAGAATGTATCATAAATAAGCAATTGTTTCCCAGTCTGGGAAATGATTTTATTTGATGGCAGACAGTACTTCTTCTGCAGAGCAGATTGCTCTGTCAGAGCAAAGGGAAAAAATAATATATTAAAGTCATGAGATGCATGAAAAATGTCATCAAATACGTCTTTACTAGCCTTGAAATGGGGATGGTTTGCATAATTGATTAATCATAAGGGGACATTTTTGGTCACAGAAATTATCATTAGTAGAGCTCCAAAGTTAAATAATCTTTATACTAATAAAAAATGCCATTTATCCCTCAGATCTTCCCAAGATCTCTTCTTTCTTTTAGGTTCTCTGACTTTTACGGGCCTCAATAATTGAATGGTATTTAACTGGAAGTGTGGGTGATGAAACTATTGAGAGCAAATTATCTGCACAGCTCTGCAAGAGCAGCAGAATGCTCGGGCCCAATCCTGCAAGCTCAGCCCCACAGCCAGCCACAGTGCTCCACCTGCCTGCACCACGTTTTGGAGCTGGGCTTCTCTGTTCGAACTCCTTGCAGTGGGAGCTGCCCAAATTTCCTTCATTTAAAAAGAAAAATATAATCATGGAAAGCGATATCTTAGTGCACCGTTTTTCCTTCCTGTGTTGAAAGGCAACATTTTGATTGTTCCAAAATTATCCTGACAGATTATTTCACCTCCTTGTGAAACTGTATGCATGGCAAATATGTACACTTGTGTTTCTGAGACAGTTTGCTGTCCTTTAGGATGAAAGTTGAGGCACATAATTCAGAGATATAATAATAAGTATTTTTTTTATTGCCAAGAATTTAATTAAGGGAAACACCTTTGGATACACAGCTCTCAGTCGGAGGATTTTCTTTAACCTGCTTTCTTCAAGGATGTTTTATGTTGAATAAAAGAGGGACTGCCTGAGGCAGGAACGGGTTAACCAAGGATTGCCATACCTGATTTCATTCATGAAAAATAAATGGAGTATGGGTCCTAACCTATTCCCACACAATGAAGTGGCCATCTTCTCTACTTCTCATTTACTGTAAATCCTTCAGAAGGTACAAACAGTCAGAAATCATGTCCATGACAAAAGGAGGAATGCAGATATTTGGCATCAGGCAGAAGACTTTTCCATTTGGTATTTTGCTGTGGCCAGTTTAATTTGGTTTATTTAACCAAGAAATGACCCCTAAATTGAGACATATAGTACCTTCTTATCATAACTGTCCTTTTCAGGAGAGCTCTCATCAAATGTTGCTGTACATTCTGCAGACAGGAAAATGTGGTCAAAAGCTCATTTATTACTTCAATTTTTATAACGTGAAAATAGGGAAATATTTTTATACTTTCGTAACATATTATAATAGTTTCCAAACATGAGCATAAAATTGGGGTAAAATTAATTTCAGTCTATAAAACTCTCTGATTTGTATTTGTGTCTGTATTTATATATAGAACATAAAACATATGAAAACACAAGCTCACTATTCAGAGAAGCTTATATACAGATTGAACATAACTACACAGACTTGAATATTGATACATATGGGAAATGCATAGTGTAAATATTTAAAGGACAACGTAACAGACATTTAAGAGAGAATTTCAATGCATTTGGGTATTTGTTGTACAAAATCAAGATTTCTTTCATGGATGATAGTGGTCATATTTATAGCAATGTTTTACATGTGAGGAACTGTTTTCTAAATCTGTAGTTATAATTAGCCAAATTCAAAGCTGATTCTGAGGGTTGTGAAGCAAATCAGATTTTCTCCTCAGTTTCTTACTGGTTGTCATTAGTAGAGTGGAACAGAGCAATGCAGAGATTTACATCTTTTTGGATTCCATGGGCAAATTTATATACTCCTTTGGCTTTAAAGAACATAAATTATGATCGCTGAAGGTTCTTAATACCATAACTACTACTTAAAAACCCTTACCATTCTCCTCCAAATTTGCTTCTATTCTACCTATATTTTATTAGTTCAATTTCTCAGCCTGACATATACATATCTTTAATATCTTGATATGTACTACATTATCTTGTAGGTATGTAAAACAAGCGTATTACAGTCGTGTGTGTATTTTAAAACATCTGTTCTATAAACAGGATTTTGCAAGTTAGGCACACTTTATTATTATTATTTTATTTGTGTGCTGTAATGATGGCTGTAATGAAGTTAATCTTCTGCCTATGTTTTGGTACTCTGTTTTTCTGTATCAGCATGCATTGACTGTTCACTATTATCAAATACTTGTATGAACAGGAACACATTACGGTGCTCCAATATGCTCAGCCAGTGTTACATATTTTTATTTTGCATTTTGCATCTGAGGTTTTGTGGTAATCCTTCTGAATCCACCTGCCTTGTGTTTTAGCAACAATCCAAATGGCTCACTGAATGCTGTGATTTTTTTTTTTTTTTTCAGACAAGTTGTTCAATGGATATATCTTTTCTCCCACTTCATCTCTTCCTTGTGAGCTGCATTTCAAGAAAGTTTCCATCTTCTGTTTTTAGGGAGATTCTGAAAAGCATACTTTAATTTCAAGAAGCTTAAGCATTTTTTTTCTGGGCTTGGTGTGAATATTCCCAAGAAATGAATAATTCTTTAGTATTTATATTATGAATGCTTGACAGCATATGTACTGTCATGACATTTAAAAGAATCAAATATTTACAAATACAGTAGTCATTTTTGTCCAGCCTTGGAAGAAAGTAGAGTTCAGCTGGTGTTAGTGGGAACACTTTCTCTTAAAAATATGAGGTTATCATTGTCTCAACCCATGTAGAGTACTAAAAATCCACTGGATAGCAGTGACTTTCAATCACAAAAAAACTGGTTGCCTTCAACTAGTGACCTAGATAAGATGGGATCTGTATTCTATTATCACTCCCTAAACTACCTAGTCACACATGGTGCTTTATCACCTCTCATATCCCAGTGTGTTATAATATGCTGCTAGATCATATAGCACAGGATACTGCAGCCTAGCATGTTCTTCCCGTATTATTATGCTTTATATTTACTATGCCTTTAGAAAAGAGATGACTAGCCTACTGATCCTGTTGCAAACTGTAAGAAAATAAATTAAAAAAAAAAAAAAGGAATTTTTCTGAGACTGTGCAATTAAACCCCCAAGAGAACAAAATTTCCCTCCTGCACACATGGAGCTTCATCCAGGCAGCAAGCACTGACTCCATCTACCTCTTCATGCACATTCATCTAATGTGCATTAAATGTACATTGATTCAGTCAGCAGCTAATTTGGGTGCCTGAGTAAATTGTCCAGGGAGGGAATGTTTCTCTACCTGGAAACACCGGTGTTGTCCACAACCTACTAGGTTAACCTATTCATAGAAAGCCCACGTTATTTCTGGCACAATTCTGTTCAATATAGATACTTTTCATGGAAAATCTGGTTCCAGTATTGTGCACATGCCACTATCCCCTCTCTTGTCATAGTTGAATGCTGACATAAATCTTTTTCTAATAAAATGAACTATTCAAATTATTTCTTTACTGAATGATGTCTGAAACAGATGTATTTTAATCTGCTGGGCATAGAAAATGAAATTTACATGTCAGTGAGGTCTTTCTGGTTAATAAATATTTTAAAAGAGAGAAAGCAGGAAGCTAAATATATGTAAAACTGCAGTGCTCTGCATAGGGTGTTTTTAGGACAAAATACAATATTCTAATACTAAATTATGTCTTATTTATGAGACAAAAAGTATATGTATTTTGTGATAACAAATATCATCCCTGTAGGGGTATCATATAAAACAGTGGAAAGAATTCTGATTTCACCAGCAATACCTTCCTTGTGCTACTCCCTGGAATATATATATATTTTCATGTGGGGACAGCATCTGCACAAAGCATTTTCTTTATTATCTGTGTGTGTGTAATTTTGAACTTATTATGTTTTCCTATTATTTCAGCTGTTTATGTAGCAACAATTTCAGTACATTACTGTAGCTTTCTCTTATTCTGAGAGTGCCAGTCCCAAAGCTCACTGAAATCAGTGGAGGGACCCCATTAGCTGAAGCTGACTTGAGACTGGGGATCGAGGTTAAGACAACAAAGGTTTGGTGTCAGTGGCCCCTGGAGATTCAAATGGACTTCTAAATAATCAAGAACACCTCTAAAAATTGTTGGATATGTAGTTGAAATGTTAAGATCCATCACAATAGTGTTATTTATTATGAATTAATATTTGGTAGGGGGCAGACAAAAAAAAAAAAAAAAGAAAAAGAAAAAGCTGTAAACCTGATTAAATTTACTGAACTGTTGTCAAATTTGATAAAGGTGCAACACAGAGTTTGCCTAAATTGCTTGTATGGAAAGGCCACAAATAGCCCTGCAAAAGGAAGGCTGCCTCACTCGGCTGTGCCATGCATGTTTCCTCAACCAAGTCCTTCGGGCAGCCCCTTCCTTCTTCCCTCCTCTCCCCTACCTGTCTGCACTCCCCCCCGGCTCTCCTCTGTGCTCAACATCCGAAGGACTCATCCCTGGGAAATAAAGTGGTAGCTCTGGTGACCTGAATTGTACCTCAGACATAACAATGCTGTGAGACACCCCCTTTTCATCCCAGTCAATGGCTGGAAAGTGCAGGAATTCTGTTCTGAACACACTTCCTCACAGCTAAAAAATGGGGCTTACACACCATGGTAAAAATCATTCCAGGGGTGTCTCAATGAAGAGCTCAGTTGTTATCTTATCCTGATTAAAAAGTGCTCGAGTCTGTATAAGTTTTCAGCCAGAAAAACTCAGAAATGATGTCCAGATTCATTCTTTAACAATTAGCAACTCTGAGCTTCAGAATGACAGATTACCGCATTTTGGCATTATCACCAATAGACAGGGAGTCGTGAAATTGTAAGACATTATTGTATTGTTGGTAGCCCGAGTAAATCTAAATCTTTTCAAGCTTTGCTTCAGTGGGTTAATTCCAGGACCTGAATTACAAGTGCAATTTGAATTACATTGCAAAGACTGAACTTCACTTTAGCAAAGTCCTTTTTCTTAAGACTTATGAATTCCAGTTATTTTGAAACCTGAAAATGTCGAAATCTTTTGATACCTTTCTTATTATTTTCAAGGAAAGACGGGTAAAGGTTTTCACTGACTTTCCCTGACAGCACCTCTTTATTTAGGTAAGTGTTTCTTTGACTCTACCTTTGTTTCGTGGTATCAATGCTGCTGTTGCAGATTGTGTACATCCACAGTTACACCAAATATCTGCACAGGCGCTTTTTATTCTCCCAGTCCTAAACCTCAGATACTGTAATTGCAGAAGGAAAAACCTTGCCAGAATCAGAAAATAATAAAAAGTATATGAACCAAATAAATGTTCTCTGTATATTTAGGAAAGTTGAAGAGGCCTGTAAAATCAAGGATGATTTCAGCTTGACTCTACATATTTTGTCTGGGAATTTTAAAACACTCAGTTGACTCTAACTAATTAAGTCTCAAAGCTTGATGCTGAGCTATATGAGGCAGGGCAGGGGACATCACCCATTTTGTAAGGGAATGAAGTGAGACGTGATTACATGATTTGGTTGGTACAAAAGATTATTAAATATTGGATTTGTGAATAAAGATACACATTCCAGTAACAGTTTAACCATGAGGATTGATTTTCTTTTCTTTTCTTTNCCTTCCCTTCCCTTCCCTTCCCTTCCATTTATTATACATTCTCCAAGTAACTGTTGGAGAAGGCAGAAAAGTACAGGTTAATATTAGCAATCCAAAAGCTCAACTTTTTTTTTATTTTTTTATTTTTTTATTTTTATTTGAGAGAAACAACTAAATGGAGCTGTGACACTGCAGTTGTTTGTAGTAATTAAGGACTTTCAATAGACAAGTCCTTATTCTGTTTCTCACAACTGTACAGAATCAGGCTGAGAATTGGGTACCTACTGTTCAGGTTTTCAGCTTAGTTTCTCAGTGGTTCAGTTTTCTCCTGTACAGCATAGGAGTACTATGCTGTGATGCATATTTCTGCATCTTCGTGTTTCCCATATTAATAAAACAAAAAAGAACTGGAGGCAAAGAAAATCTGTTGCTAGAAACATTTAGTTTTTCACATCTACCAGCTGCAATTTTCTCCTCCCTAAGTGTATTCGTGTTTTTCTTAATCCATTCTTAAGAGACCGAAGTGATGAGGCTTCCTATATATCCCTTCAGAAAGCATTGCAAAATATAATACACACCATTGCTCAATATTTTTCATGACATTCTGGTTATGTTTTGCTTTTTATGTGAATACTATAAATGTGATATATAATTTCTTATTTGTAAGAGCCCCTCATTCTGCTGGAAAAATATATGCTATTTATATTTCCTACCAGTTATGCCAGCCTGCCATAATTATTCTTACTGGCTCATATTTCCAATGATTTTAAAGCAATTTTATACTAGGAAAATACGTTTCCAAAATAAAATTTTGGTCAAGATATCTGAGGAGAGTTTTTATACCTTATTCTATCTGGAGATGAATTTAAGATTTGGCTTAAGCTGAATTGTGTGTGCAAATGTCTTAAGTGAATTTGCAGGTTGTGTGTCCCTATGGTATTGGGTCTGGTTTACTGTGCTGCTCCCTTCAGGTTCTTACATTTTTCTTACAGTAAATTCCTGGGCATTTTCAGATATAATACTAATAGGGGTAGTAACAGAGGAAAGCAGGATTCAAATTCACTAAAATTTGGTTTATGTTGCTCAGAATTCATATTGCTTCAATATCTATAACTCTATATGCACTATGTTCCTTATTTATTTGCAAATTCACTTACTCCCCTGCTCACTTCTTGTTATACTACATGCCTTAAATCTCTCAGGGTACTGCACTGCAGCCACTGATGTACTGCAAGAAAAGCCTTATGCAGACTCTGAAGAATGTATTGGAATCAGTTCACAATTACAAGATTTTAAACACATAATATTAGATCTCCCTCACATATAAACTATCTCCTGTAACAATTTGAATCCATGAAGCCAGAAGGGGAAGACTGCATCTTCACTGATTCCAGTGGGATTTAGATTTTCAAAAACCTAATATGTCCCAGATGTGAAACGGGGAAGGCTTTGCCCAGGACTGGTTACTGGTGTCACTGGCAGCTGCGTTACGCCGTAACATCCCAGAACTGGGGAATATTCATCACATATGACACTCTTACTGAGGAAAGGGAGAAGGAAATAGAGGGTCATTCTGGGATTCAGGGTTCACAACACTATACAAACACTGAATGTCCATAAAAAAATACCGGAGACAGTGGCAAGCTATTTTTTGATGCTTCCCTCAACACAAGCATGTTTTTTTTTTTTTTTTCAGAGACTGTTTCAGAATCTGTTTTTCTCACTAAGGTTTTAAATTTGTGGCTTCTTACTCTGATCGTATTGGTTGACATTAATTCTTATTTTAANTATAATCACCAACCTATATGCAAATAGTATGTTGTACATTAAATTAAGTGACCAGTTTTTTATCCTTCCTTTTTTTTTTTTTTTTTTTTTTTTTGCTTTTTCTTTTTTTCAAATCGAGGCATCCAACACTGCTGCGTCTGAGTAAACAAGCAACCATTTCCCAGCAGAAGGCATAGATAGATCTGCTTTTCTCCATGCAGGGAGGGAGGGAACATCAGAAACAGAATAAGCTGAACACCACTGCCAACACCTAGACACAACACTATGCTCGTGTATTTACTTCATTGTGTTCTGGATTTTTTAAATTTGATTTACATGTAAGATTACGAGGGAATAAGTTCCCTGGACTGCCCAAACCACCCTTTCTTTGGTTGGCTCCTCCCAGCACAGGAGTAGGTGGATGGGTTTGGAAGAGAGAGAAAGGAACCTTCCCCTAGTTGGGTGAGGTTTGAATGTTGAGCTTTGTGTTTGAAAGCCATTAAGATTTCATGGCAGGTCATATGTGAGGCATGTTTTGGTGCAGTCCAGGCAAAAGAAAAACAGGATGCCAAATGGAATATCATCAGCTCTATTTGCAAATTTGCCCCATTTCCTTAAATGATTTTGCCGTTTCCTCGCACAAGCACAGAAAAAAAGGGTTAAGGCTATCAGGGTTGTACTCCAGAGGCAGCTCCAGCAAAACCCCTGAAGAGGAAAAGCAAATGATCACAACCCATCAGGACCCTCTCCAGCATAAAAAAGGATAAAGCCATTTTTTTTAGCCCTTGTCAGGTTTCACAGTCAAATAAACAGTACCTGACAGTCTCTGGAATCAAAGATCGAAGGTCACCAAGACCTGGAGTTATTAGTAGGGAAACCGAACGTTGTCCCATTGCCCTAGGTAGATTTTCAGTCACTGAAACTGATGCCCTTCAGATGCCATGTCAAGGTCTGAAGCCTGACTGATTGGTGTCTAAAAATTAAGAGCAGATGCTGCTAGACACTATTTGCTATCTATCATCTCTTCAATAATCTTGCCCAGAAATGGGAGTTTTAGCAATCAGACAATAGTTGGCAAGAAAACTAATGTCAGGAGAGGATTTATTGAGTAAGGACCCAATAAACACATGCTTGAATGCTTCTGGCAGTCTGCTTTTCCTTAACAAAAAATTACCAATAGTACGTATTTCCCCCTAATTTTCACCATGGGAAACATACTTCTCATTTGTGGAGTGCTTATGAAATTTTCCTTAGAGTACTTAGGACCTCCAACTGAAACAGAGCAAAGCTGAGTTAATTGAATAATCTGGTATCTTTCATAGAATCATAGAATCATAGAATGGCCTGGGTTGAAAAGGACCTTAAAGATCATCTAGTTTCAACCCCCCTGCTCTGGGCAGGGTTGCCAACTACTAGAGCAGGCTGCCCAGTGCCACATCCAGCCTGGCCTTGAATGCCTCCAGGGATGGGGCATCCACAACCTCTCTGGGCAACCTGTTCCAGTGCCTCACCACCCTCTGAGTGAAAAACTTCCTCCTAATATCCAACCTAAATCTCCCCTGTCTTAGTTTGAAACCATTCCCCCTTGTCCTATCACTATCAACGTGTGTGAACAGGCGTTCCCCCTCCTGTTTATACGCTCCCTTCAGGTACTGGAAGGCCGCAATGAGGTCTCCCCGGAGCCTTCTCTTCTCCAAGCTAAACAAGCCCAGTTCCCTCAACCTTTCTTCATAGGAGAGGTGTTCCAGCCCTCTGATCATCTTAGTGGCCCTCCTCTGGACCCGTTCCAAGAGCTCCACATCCTTCTTGTGCTGGGGGCCCCAGGCCTGCACGCAGTATTCCAGGTGGGGTCTCACCAGAGCAGAGTAGAGGGGGACAATCACCTCCCTCTCCCTGCTGGCCACCCCTTTTTTAATGCAGCCCAGGACATAGTTGGCCTTCCGGGCCGCAAGCGCGCACTGCCGGCTCATGTCCAGCTTCTCGTCCAGCAGGACCCCCAAGTCCTTCTCCGCAGGGCTGCTCTCGAGTTCTTCTTCTCCCAGTCTGTATAAGTACCTGGGATTGCCCCAGCCCAAGTGCATCACCTTGCACTTGGCCTTGTTGAACCTCATGAGGTTCTCTTGGGCCCACTTCTCCAGCCTGTCCAGGTCCCTCTGGATGGCATCCCTTCCCTCTATGGTATCAACTGCACCGCTCAGCTTGGTGTCGTCCGCAAACTTGCTGAGGGTGCACTCGATTCCGTCGTCTATGTCATTAATAAAAATGTTGAAGAGCACCGGTCCCAAGACCGACCCCTGAGGGACACCGCTTGTGACCGGCCTCCACCCAGACATAGAACCATTGACGACAACCCTTTGGCTGCGACCAGCCAACCAATTCCTAATCCACCTAACAGTCCATCCTTCAAATCCATACCTCTCCAATTTAGAGAGAAGAATGTGGTGAGGGACCATGTCAAAGGCTTTGCTCAAGTCGAGGTAGATGACGTCCGTCGCCCTTCCTTTGTCCACCGATGCCGTCACTCCATCATAGAAGGCCACCAGATTGGTTAGGCAAGATCTGCCTCTGGTGAAGCCGTGCTGGCTGTCCCGGATCACCTCTTTATCCCGTACATGCCTTAGCATGTCTTCCAGGAGGATCTGCTCCATGATCTTCCCAGGCACAGAGGTGAGGCTAACCGGCCTGTAATTTCCCGGGTCTTCCTTCCTCCCTTTCTTAAAAATGGGAGTAATGTTTCCTTTTTTCCAGTCGCCAGGGACTTCACCCGACAGCCATGATTTTTCAAATATGATGGAGAGCGGTTCGGCAACCACATCAGCCATCTCTCTCAGCACCCTGGGATGTATACCATCTGGCCCCACGGACTTATACACGTCCAGCTTCATTAGGCGGTCCCGGACTTGTTCCACCGTCACAGTGGGACGGAGTCCGCTCCTCTCACCCTCTCCTCGAGTTTCAGGGTCCCGACAGACATAGGAGACTTATTGAGTACCTCAGCTTTTTCCTTGTCTGAGGAAGCCAGTTCTCCCTTTTCGTTTATCAGAGGGGGAACACTCTCCTTGGCCTGTCTCTTCCTGCTTATGTATCTGTAGAACCCCTTCATGTTATTCCTCATATCCCTTGCCAAGTTCAGCTCCATCTGTGCCTTGGCTTTCCTGATCCCGTCTCTACACATCCGGACTGCACCCCTGTATTGCTCCCAGGCTACACAACCTTGCTTCCACTTCCTGTACAATTCCCTCTTTGCCCTCAGTTTAAGCTGCAGGTCCCTGCTCAGCCATGCCGGTCGCCTGCCTCCTCTGCTCGATTTCTTCTGCTGGGGGATGGAGAGCTCTTGCGCTCTCAGAATCTTTACTCCTTTTGGGTAGTTTTATTATGACAAATCCATTCCCAGAGTCCAAATATAATGACAGCTTTATGCAACAAGAAACAGTCCAAACTAAAACTGTTGGAAATAATTTTGGCTAATCAGATAGACTAACATCCATAATAGTTTACTGAGTTTTTAAGACTGTTTGCTACTTTCAATGGTAGGGTGTTCAAGTCCAGTCAGGACTGGATTTTCATGGAAAGAGTACTACCCAAATGCTGTGATCTATGCCCTACAAACTTGCCATTCATTGTAAGACCGGTGTAATATGCAATGATGAGAAAGTGATTTCTCTTCAAATTCATCCTCAAAGCTGTGACATCTTTTTTATGCAGACAACCAGATGAGGTATTTCTTATTACATGTTTTGAGGACATTTATTTGAACCTAAGATACCCTATCAAATATAGCTCTAGATCATCATTTCAGAGAAGAAAATTTGAAGCTTTTAAGTCTACTTTCAAGTACCTTAAGTTGTACAGATTTACTAAGACATATTTTTAAGTCTGCAGTCTTAATTTATCCTGCTGTTTAAGTGAGAATCAAACATAACATTTGGATACTGAGCAAAACAATAACTCTAAATCTAGATGCGTTTGAGCTCATGTTTTTTCCCACATCCATGCATAACACAATCACAGTCTCACTCCTACTGAGTATTAAAGGGGTGAGAAGGGTGGGGAAACAGCTAAAAATTAGCTGAAAGAAAGAGCACTTGTGAGTTAATTATTTGAAAGACTTTATCTCTGTGTCAAGTTCTGTACTTTCTTTGTTTCAATGGTAGCAGCTCTTTCTGTTTCCTTTTTTCTGCTATTCTACATTAGGCACCCAAGCTTTGTCTCTCTCACCTAGGTGAAATTGCATTTCTGAATATGCCAATAAAGCATGTCTTCTTCAGGTAAAGAACGTTTTGTCAGAATATCTATATTGGAGTTCAAAGACAAAGGCCCCATTACTCTCCTTTCTATTTTGAATTCTGAAATGCTGTTACCATTTCTCAGTTTCAAAGTGATATGTGCATCTTGACCTAATAGTTAAGAAGTTCAATTGTTAGTCCTCGAAATAGTCTTTGCAGTGACCCACCTGGTATTCACCAAGAAGTAATGACTCTTCCTGATGTTAGGTGGCCTTACCTTTTCCTAATGTGGACCAAAAGAAGTAAAAATGGATCCAGCCTGCATTGTCACGGGTGTGATGGGGGTATCAAGGAACAGACTTGCCTGTATAGTTACAAGAACCATTCCAAAGGAAGAGACATTGAACAACAGAGCTGGAATCAAGCCAACACATCACAAAATTAAAACAGTGGAAGATTTCATCAATACAGGAGTAAAGCAGCCCCTTGGAGGAAAACAAAAAAACATATTTTGTTCAGATAGTAATCTACTTATATTTTCTCCTAAAGTACCACTTCAATTGTTCAAGGCTGCAATCACTGCTTTACAGAATGCATTTGAAACAAAGATATTAAATATGTTTTTTTTTGTGTAACACATGACTTTTTTTAAAGCCTCCTGGGTCACTTCAAGAACAATGGTTCTTCAACAGTTAAGGACAGCTTGAATAGCTCTCCTTTTCACTTGTTACACAATTGTGTAACTTTGTAGAATTCACGGTTATTCTTTTTTTACTTAAGCCAGTGTAAGGGCTTCATCCAAAGACTACTGTATCACTGAAGAAATTTTGATTAACTTCCACAGGCATTAGATAAGGGTGGAAATGAAAGACGAACTCTGAATTGTTGTACTTCAGTATTTCTATTACAATTACAACCTTGATCATGCTGCTTCTGACAGAGCACATAAAAAGGACACATCCTCCAAACATTTATTCATATAAAAACAATTAACGGTAAGAGTATTTTAAAAATGATATCAGATCACAGATATTCCAGATCCATGTATTCACCCATTCATTAAATTAGTTTCATTACATTCATATAGGTGTGGATGAGGATTTTCCTTAGTTTTGTTCTATGCCTACTGAAACACTGAAGAGTCTTGGCTGACATTTCAAGCAAAATGCCGAAGATAGGATCATCTTGGTGTTGTATCCTGCCAAAATGCATTTGGATTTCAGAGGAGATATTTACTTTTACAAGACACATAGGGAATTAGAAGCGTTTTCTACTTATAGAAAGTGAATACAGCTGAAGACGTGCAAGTTGTCAATTTATCTCATGCAATGTATATTGCAGTATATCGTAAATTATGCTCTTCTGGAAGGAAAGTAGGAAAGGGCCTCTTTTAATCTTAGAAACTAGCATACTCACAGAACCTTTCCAATTAGATCTACTAGAGGAGCTGGGTGTACATATCAGTAATAAAAAGTAGATTTTTAGTGATAGTGAAAGGTGATGGTGAAGAAGGAATTTTGTAAAATATCTGAAGTATGCAGATTCTGTAAGTTAAATGTTAAACAGCTTAAATCCTATCTGGGCAGGGGAAAAGGAAAAAAAGTTTATGTTTTTATTTTTCCTATTGACTGTTATGCAATGTACGTATAGATGAAAATGCTCTATTTTTCTTCTAAATATGCCCTTGTGACATACATTATAATATTTAATTTTATAGTTTAAGTGAGTAAGAAAATTTTGTTTCTGTGTTTGATCATGTGTGAATCATGACTACATTTGCTAACATATATAAGCAGTCAGAGATGTATCTGCTGGAAGCCTGGGAACCAGGCAGAACTCAGCTGAGGAATGGGTGTCTGTCTCCAAAGGCTCTTCCATTAGACTGGTCTATGCTGCACCCAGTCTTCGATGGCAGTCAACGTAGACAGGAGCTTTGTTGTGTTGTCTTCCAAGAGAATACATTTTTGTTTCATAACATACTGATGTACAGAGCCAGCCAATGAAAACTTAGTACAATTCCTTACTTCATTCAGCAGCAGAAGGGTGCAGTGGTTTGAGTTTGGCCAGTTCTGACAACTAGTATTTAGTCCCAGAGAACTGCAATTGGCATTCCTGGGATAGCAGTATTTTTGGACTCTTACATAGAAATCAGAAGAAAACTTTAATGATAACATTAGTTACAGCATCTGACAATAGGTGAGCTTCTATGTAGGTTCTCTGAAGTTGCTAAATGGAAACACAAGTCTCTGCAATGATACATGAAGAGTGGCCGCTTTCAAGGCACATTTGTGTTGCTGTGCAAATGTTTTGCAAGTTTTGAAGCCTTGCACTTCAGTTTTGTTAGACTGTTGGAAGAAATCTCATTTAACTGGCATTTTTACATCTACATTAATTCTTTTAAAACACTGAAGTGAGTGTTCTACTGCTATGTAAAGAAACGCATTATCAAAGCATTAAGATATGATTAAACTGACATTTTCTTAAGAAAACGAAAGGAGCAGGAAAAAGCCATTCTAAAAGGACTGAGTGCTACATACTCCAGATATTATCTTCAGTGCTTACTCAGGGATCTTTAAAGAAGCTTATTACCAAGTACCCTAAGAAGACAAGTGTGGATGTGTACAGATCAGAGGAATGCAAGTTAATGCACCTGCCAGATTTTACTATCGTACAAAGCATGTCAATCAGCACTCAGACCTTGCTTTTAAAAATGTATTCCCTCAGATTTTTTTCAGTGCTATATCTCACATAACTAGAATTTCCTAGTCAGTAGCCATCCAGTGTTGCAAATGTCATAAATTATGCTACTGAATATACATCACTGAAATTAAAGTGAATATTCCTTCGTTAGCCTCAATAATGGCTTATACAAACAGTAGTAGATATGATTGCTGTGGGTACATACATTTAAGAAGTCTTTGTCCTATTCTCAGTAGGACAGAAAAATAATACTTGTAAAGTAAAAAATGAATCGGTTCTATATAAGTATTCTTTAAGAAAGAGAAATTAATATACTTAATGAGTTGAACAGATTGAGCTGTTTATAACACATGAAAGTAAAGCTGTGTGAAACACAGTTACTCCATAGCTACCTCAAATTTGTATTCCACAGGCCTGTTTGCAATGCACTGGTTTCAGCCTGATCTTTATTAGGAAAAATACTATCAGAAAGCTCTCTTGAGAGGTGAGAGGTCCACCAGCTGGAAATGCCTGTAGCAGAGGAGTGCATGATGTACCATATCATCCCAGGACGGCTGCAGGCTTCCAGGATGCTGCAGCCACGGAGAAGACACAGAAGAGAACATTGCAGAAATAAAAGGCCATCGCACGCTACAGTAATGAGGTCTTGCTTGTTGCCTTGTACAAAACTCTGGCATCTCTTTTAAAAAAATAAATCCAAACGGAAAGAGGCGTAAAAACAGCTACCAGTAAGGTGTGGGGAAAAGAAATTGTTTTGGAAGAGCAAAAGCTCTTCCTACAATATTTGGGAGAGATATAACTAATGTCTGTAAATAGGGTCTGAGGAGGGAGTCATACAATCTAAAGGCTGATGATTGGAAAAGAACAAGCAGTTGCAGAAGATCAGATGGATGAAAAAGCCTGTGTCAGCAGGTGGCTGGACTCAGCTGCGCAGCAGGACCCTCAGGCTCCCCACCAAAAGCAGGGGCCCAAACCCTGGGAGGTTCTGTGGGCACCTTCATGTGCTCATGCTCTCTCATGTGCAGCTCTCACACAGAGTGAAGGGTGCTCAGACTGTGTGGAGGAGCTCAGCACCTTGCAAACCTGTCTATATTCACAGTTTTAATTAGTTTGGGGATTTAGCCCTAATATTTTCTTGAGTGAGAACTCACTATTTACTGAGTTAGCAGGTTCAGGTTTTAGATGGAAGACACTTAATAAAGAAACTAGAATAAACATAAAGTGTCTGAAGATATTCAAGTGACACTGTTGTACTGAAAATATAGTCGTATAAATAAATGGGCTTTATCAGTTTGCTGGTACCTCCAGCAATGCTGACATTTGCATTCTGCTCTCCTACCTCTGTCAGACTTTAGTTCTATTAAAATAATGAATTCTCATACTGATATTCGCCTCTTAGCACGAGGCATTTAGAACAAGCCAACCCACTTCCAGGGACGAACTTTGGAAGTCTATTAAGATGCACAGATTTAAAAAGGAGAAATCTGTACAGATGTCATGGGTTAGAGATTTGTCTTTTTATCAGTTCTCATAAAACATGTCCACGCATGCTGTATTTTCCAATAGCAAAATGAAGCACAAATCCTATTGGGATCACCAGCAGTGTCTGATGTCCAAAGGCAGATATTTTATTTAAATGTTCTTATACTGCTCAGTAGGGAATACCATTTTCATTGTGTTTACAAACATGTTAGCATTCATTAAAATGTTTTTGTGCTGCCCGTAAGATATGTATTTTAAAAGGCATATTTGTGAAGAGCTTTAGAGCAGCAGAATTTTTTAAGACTGATCATTTGACACGTTATCTCACATTGAAGCTTCCATTGCAGAGAACTAGAAACCAGGTGTTCAGAACACTGTTAACACTGGAGAACAACTGAACCATAATATATTTCAAAATAGTTGTTGCTTTATAACTTTCTGGGCTACTTTTGAAGTCAGTGTGACATCAGAATGTGACATACTGTGGTACAATCTAAGCCACTGGGTTCCCCAATCAGCCCCATGCCTTGCTTGTACTTGTTACTGGCATCTCATCAACATCATCATTTCCTTTTGATGAGTTCTGCATAAATGACTTCAAATTCAGACAGATACTTGTTAGTTTGGGCATCATCAGTTTTTATAAAATATTCAGTAAGTCCTTTGATAAACCTTGAATATGTCATGCTCTGAAGACTTTTTATCCTGACAGAATTTTCTAAGAGGCAGAGACACTTTGTGAAGGCCCGGGAATGATATTTAATGCTTAAAAAAAGGGTTCCATCATGAGACTTTTTGGCCTATTAAAAGCTTATTCTATTCACTTTACCTGTTTTTTTTTTGGTTTTTTTTTGTTTTTTTTTTTTTTTCAATATAACCTTTGGAGATCAGGTCAGGAGTGCAGGTGAATGATGATGCTGTAATAGGTGCAGGAAAGGAAAACAGGGAGTGAACTGGAAGAGAGGGGTGTGGCTCATATTGAACATGGGGAAAAAAAAAACAACCAGAACACATGTCCTTCACCTTCAGTCCCTCAGAAAATATCACTGAATGTCAATTATTTGTATTGTTCTGCTGCCGACAGGCACTAATCACTACTTCCAAGGAAGAGTGGTCATTGTACGGGAAAGTGCAATAGTAAGGGAAAGTGCAGAGCTAAGTACAGAGGAACATGAAGGGGTTCATATAAAAGAAAACCAGGTCTTGGAGAAACATGATACTTTAGAAAAAATACCCGTCCTTAATCTGACAGAGAATTGCATTTCTTGATATTTTAAATCAAATTACTGTGTTTAAGCAACAATCTGACTTTGCATAATCAATTACTTCAGTGGAATGACATTTTTCTGACAAATTTAGCCACAAAAA
>VXAA01000116.1:213385-238059 GCA_013399115.1 Anseranas semipalmata | reverse complement strand
AAAAAAAAAAAAGAAACTTCCATGCAATATATGGAAACTAGGGCTAATGTTACTCTGATACACGTCCTTAGAGATGATTTCCAAAATTAGAGCTAGCTGAAGAACAGATTTTGTGCCAAATGAAAGTGATATTTTTGGTTTAGGGACTAAATGCGATACTTAATATTTTTTGTAAAACAAAGTAAAAAAAACAGTTTATTTATTTTGAGATGACCATTTTCTAAAATTTCATTTTTGGCTACTTTAATCCTTTCTTTTGATAAATTTGAAATATTTTAGGTACCTCTAAAGCATATTTATGTGCTTATATGAAATGAATATGCATCTGTAAATAAATACTAAAAAAGCACAACATTCATAATGAAAAATCAAAAAATATTAAACATTGTAAAGCATTTTTCACTAACTTTTTTGTTAAATATTTTTAATAGCAACTCACATAGGAAAACTTTTTCATATTTCTTATGACCAATTCTGTCTAAAATAAAAAATTTCAGGCCTCAAAAATTGATTCAGTTTTAATACAGACACTGCAACTCCTACTTGCATCAGAGGACTCAAGAAATCAACTTAAGTAACTGATAAGCCATGTCCGTGTTTCAAGCAGTGGGTATCCAGTTCTTTGACATTGCCTTAGCAGTATCACTGGGAATTTCTCTGCAATAGAGAAATTTCAGGTTGATATGTGATTTCCTTGCAGTCCTACCCCACAGGTGTTTGTTGAGGCAAGGAAGGAATGATGACAGTTAGGGAGCAGGGGAGTAGTGTTCTTGTCATAGAATCGTTTAAGTTGGAAAAGACTTTCATGATCATCTAGTCCAACCATTCTTTTCTGTTCCAAATTTGATAGCCTGATATAAATCTTCATACACAGCGCCAAAAGCCAGAAGATTTCTAAGCCCTGTTCTAACAGAGGCAGAAGGCTGCTTTCGTTGCACTGCTTAAATATTTTCTACAGAGCTGGAAAGGTTGTTTGGTTGCTTGCTTTTTTCTATAAATTCTTCAGGTACGTGGAAGGATCTTTGAAAACAGATATTTTGGTTGGTAACTGTGATCCTTTAATCTTTTGGCAGAAATGACTACCACCAGCATTGCCACAATATAGGGAATTTCCATGAAAATTGATTGTCTTCATGGTGTAAGGTAAAAAATATTTCTTACCATCTCCTCTGACTCTATCCAAAACTAGTTTTGCAGAACGTTTCAATGAAGGGAAAATAATTTTAGAATTTGGTTATTTCTTCATTACAATCCTGCTTATTTGCAAAGAATACTTCTTTCCACATACTTGCTTCATGTGAGAGGTCAGATGACATTACCAAAATGATTTTTTCTAACATTACAGCTTAGGAATGCCTGAATTAGCCACCAAATTAAAATAACTTTTTAGATGCAGAAGCTTTCTGAAAAGATTTCAATACTTAATTTACTTTGGAAATTATTATTTTTTTTAATTTCAATCAATAAATATTGCTCTATGGTATTTCCATTACAATGTGCAGTGCTTTGAATCCAATCAATCTTTTTGGTGTACACACTTGAAGAAACGTATGCTCTGAGGCATGACTAGATGGATTTCTTAATTTAGTACCCGGCAAAATGTGTATTCTCCAAGTACTGTTTTCTACGTGGATATTGTATGTTATGACAGTGATTGTTTTGCTGACTACCATAAATGTACACCTTAATTTCTTAATTTGGATGTATAAAACTGATAGGTAAACTTTTAAATACAAATCCCCCTTATCACAATTTTTCCATTATGTTTAATAAATTTATACGATATGGTCTCTTCCTTTTCTATTATCTTACTGGATTCCTGGGCTAAGACATAAGACCTTGAGATACTTTTAAGTGAAAGAGGTGTTTCCAACTGTCAGAGATGCCCAGTTCTACCAAGACCTCACACTATGCAGCAATTACTCCACAGCATACTGAAAGGTTATGATTATATCCTGGAGATGCTAAAGTTCTTTTAGCCATTAGGACAAATGAAGACCTTTGTATAAAACTCACTTTTTAGACCACAAATCAACTGGAAAACAGCTTGAGCAACAGTTAAGCCTTGACCCTCTGTTGGAAAATGTTCCTTTGAATGATTTCCTCAAATCCATAATTTTCATGTTCTTTAAAAAATTCTTTTTTTTTTTCTTTCTTTGGAAAACACTAATTAATGTGCCTGAATAAAAATGAATATTCATGACCAGGGAGAAAGCTGCATCATTCTTGTTGATTAGTTCATACTAACAAAGATTTGGTTTTTTGGAAATAATATAACCATGAGATACAGGGAGTTTGCGATTTTGGGTTGTTGTTGGTATGCAGAAACAGAGACAATCACTGTTCCAAAAAGTCTATGAGCCTAATAATGAGCTCCTGGTTGGCAAGTAATTACTCCTAAAAGTAGTTCTGGTTGAAGCACCACAGTTGTAGCTGTGTATTGGTCCTCAATTAAATTCATAGTCCACACATGCAGAAGAATTTATATGTGAGCCTGTCCAGTGCATCCATTTAAATTCTTGGAGCAAGGTAGGAACGGATTATTTTACATATACAGACACCTCAAAAATCTTAAATTACCACCAAGATCTACCAATAATTTACTGGCAAAATTCCAGGGTTTCTAGAGTAAACTCTGTAATCCAACTTTTAAGCAAAACTCTCATTCATACCTCTAATTATAAACTCTTTGAAGTGGGAAACATCTTTGTATATGTTCCCATGGGTCCAGGACAATGGATATTTAGCCATAATTTATTTGGATACAGCTACAAATGAAATGCTTACTATTATTTGATTTGACCCTTGTGTCATTCATTCATGAAGTGGAATGCCAACAATACTCTGGACGAGCAAAAGGTTTTTGATCTTCCTCATATCAGCTTCATCAAATTTCATTTTTTGCAAGTGGATTTTTTTTCCTGATTTAATTATCTAATAGAAACCCAAAGAAGCTTGTGTATTTAAAACAAAATAAACATGAGCCAAAGCAACCATCCCATAACAATTCTATTCTTGCGCTAGAGAGGGTCATTATATGTAGCGAACACTAGTTTAATGTACACCCAGAATAATACCATGATGTGGATGACAGGAAAAGTTAAAGGTGATTATCTATTATTTTACTGTCTGTGCAGAATAAAAATAGATATGTTTTAACATGTTGCGTAACATTTTACAAGTCCTAACTAATCTTTGAAACAACACTGATTTATGTACACAGTAACTATTTGCATCCATCTACTTAGCAGAGAATTAAAAAAGAGATTAGGACGAAGGTTCAGGATGAAGTTGCCTTAAGCCAAGTACTTGAATTTGTTTTTGGACTCTAAATAAAAATGGCATAGTTTTTGGAGCTGCTGAGCACAAATACTTCCAAATAAATCTGATGACAACTATAGCACTTACACAGTGAGGAATCTGGCTACTCTTTGAAGTGCTTAGCATAGGTTAAAGTATCTAGTTGATGTGCTTATATTGAAAATGTTGGCCTAAGGAGCTTGACCCAAAACAAGCTAAGCAGTTAAAGAGAGAAGGAGTCCTGCCAGAGGGACAGATAGCTCCTGCACCCATACAGCAGGCAGAAAACTCCATGGGGTAGGGCAGCAGCAAGAGCAACAATTAGCAGGGTTGCCCTTGCTTCTGCAATATCCACTGGATCTTAATGGACACCTGCACAACACTATAAAATAATATATAGTCAGTCCACCCCGCAGCTGGGAACTACCTCTGGAATTGGAAGTGGTGAACTTCAACAGCATCTGTGGTGCTTCTGGGTCCCAAAGATTTATCTTTTCACAGCATCTTTCTTTGTTTTGTGGACACACCTCCCAGCTCACACCTAATGCAGGTACCTCTAACATGAACACTGTTGTACTATGGGGGTCTACTCTTGGGTTTATTTGTTCTCCTGTGTTGAATGTATCTAAAGATATCCCTTTCCCCCTTGATTTTCTCTACCTGGGCTCAATCTATTTCAGAGTTGTGAGCTCTTTTCCAAATGCCAGTCATGATTCCAACTGCCGTTTGAAGAAATCTATCACACATATGCACATGAATAAATATTCATAGGTAATGCTCCCCTTATTCAACAGACTCTTTGCTTTTACCATATCCAGTTGTCATTCTGGTGAGGCAGGATCTAGGTAAAGCATCAGTATTTAAAGCATCAGTATTTTGCACATCTGACTTATTCAGCAGAATAATTTACCCTTCTTTAGCCATTGTCAGTGACTGCTCTAAAAACACAAGCATATATGAGGTGATGTTGTGTTTCTCCCTCTTCATGGAACACTAAATTTGTTGCAAAGACTTCAGGTACGTAGAGGTTAGGGTTTCACTTCCTAAATTGACCTTGATTTACACTGCTGAATGATCTTTGACGTGTCATTACAATAACATGTACATTAATAAGCACAAAATCAGGCAAAAGGATGGATTTGAACAGAAAGCATACTATTTCCACTTGATAACGATAGGGATGTTCTTGCACACATCAGGCAGTAAATTGGCTCCAGTGAGAAACAGGAAAGTTTTATATCACATAACTGATAGGTAGAGATTGGCTTTTTTCAGCCTGTCCCAGTAACACAGTTCATTTCTGAACCCTCCCATCCTCTGCCCTGATGGAACAGAGGCAAACGAAGAGGGACTTCTACATGCCAAATGTTACTGGCTCCATGTCGCAGTTATCTCTGGCAGCTGGCCTCTTTTGTGTTCATCTGCAGGGGACTAAGACTGCAGTAGCAACATGCTCAGTATTTCCATGTATCCTTCTAACATGAATTTCCTATTCATTTAATTCTGACAGGTCTTTCCCTTGAGATCCTTGCCAAATGGATCCATAAGGGGAAAACAATCTTCCTGATCTCTAGATGGGGTCGTTTGTCACAATCACCATATCCAGAAAGCTCAGCTCTGCAGAGATGGGGGTCAGGTTGGTAATGGAAGAAAGTCTCTTGGATGCTGAGGTAGAAATGGAGGACACAAAGAGAATCAGTTTGCTTCCTGAGGAAGGACTTAGGAAAGTTATAAGTCCCAAATCCCCAAAGTCTGAATGACACAGACAGCACTGTTTTTGACTATATATCAAAGTAGTCCTGCAGTTTAGGTTCTTCTAGGTAATATTGGAGATGAGGGCTCTGTGTCTTTGACACAGCATTTCAGTGTGACTCCAGGAAGGGTGTTTGGCCTCTGTTTCCTCGGGATTAAGGGGATAACACCGCCTTTTCACCTCACACTTGCGTTTCCCCATGTGGCCAGAATAGGAACCATCAGCCTATTTAGATATATAATATTCAAAGATTTCCCAGGCTATTCCTGGGGCTGGATATTTTAACAATATCTCTTCCCTCAAAAGCCCATGCAGATGGGGTTCTGGATCATCGCTGTCACTCAATGGGTGCAGGAGAGGCTTCCCCTGCTTTGTCTTGTTGTAATTCAGTAATAATAATAGGAGCAGTTGGCACTTCTTTCCTACTTTACAGTCTGCAGAACACAATATAAATATTAACTGATTAGCCCACCCCAGTCAACAATGATTGTCATGTATTTGCCCAGAAATGTACAATAAGGCTGGGATATTCACACAGGCCTAAGGGAGCTCCCTGCCCAAATCACGCCACGTGTCAAGAGGAGGTGGACGCTGACTCCCTGAGGTACCCTTGAAAAACTGAGCTCTAACAGATCATGTCTGCAGACAATTTAGCATACAATTAAGCACTTGCACAAAGCAAATAGCACCAGAACTGCTCAAAATGTAATCCTGCCCCCTTGTTAAAACATGCTCAGCTGTTTAGCGTTATGCAGAATAACTGTCACCACAGTGCTTTGAAGTCACCGTCGTTAATACAAACATGCACAGGTACAAATAATTCAGCAGCAGAACACTGATGCTAACCAAGTTTCTTATGCCATGTGCGATCCTGAAGATTTCAGGATCATATTTTAGTCTATTTATTCTTCACACAAAAGGTGCTTTACAAAATCTGCTAAATAGCTAGGCCTACTTAGTGGGCCCCAGGAATATGCCCTGCACACATCTCATCAAACAAGTCTGTGTTGCCAGCTCTCAGCTCCTCTGTTCTCTTTCACCAGCAGCTGGTCCCTGAATGGATGTCAGAGACTGATCTCTTTGCTTTGCTTAGGCTGTGGGATTGTTTCTCTTCTGGTCTGCAGAGATCTGTCAATATTAGCTTAAATGTAGGTTCTTTTTTTCTTGTGAAAAGAAAAGATAATAATTCTTCCTCCCAATGGTGGCTTAGAGCACTTCAGATTATCCCTTGTTATTTCTTTGCAAGAAGAAATGTATATTCTCTCTTCATAAGAATTATAGCAGTTAACAATCCTCAGGCCCAAACTTTGTCCCATGAAGAACTAACATCAATGGGAGTTAGCAATATCTGCTAAGGGTAGAATTAGGATTCTCACAGAAATCTTTAGGTTCAAATAAGACAATCTTCACTGGTGTAACTACAGCAGCTCTCGTGTCCTACATAGTACTTCTAAAGGATATCTTGGTCAAACATAGCTTTCAAAGTAAAACATATTTTTTCCTCACTCTAGGCCATGTGCTTTTTCTATCTACAGGTCTCCATTCTGCAGAACACAAACTTCTTCATGGATATCAGGAGTTCTGGAAGATACACCAGGCTGTTTATGTATTTGTCCTTATTTAGGTCTTATTTTCCAGATTATTTCTCAGCATTCCGGGGGTAGATTCTAATTTAGCACTTTAGAAAAAAAGCTCAGTTCAGTTATTAATGATTTGTGTTTTGTGCTGTCTTTGTACGGTTATTAGTTATTTGTATAATTACTTTACCTATAGTATTCCCTGGCCAACTTTAGATGTCTAATTTACATGCCTAAGTTGGGAGACTAGTATTCCTCAGCTTCCAACATAGCTAATGAAGAGTGAGTATCTCCTCTTGAGGAAAATTCAGGCTGCCCAAGCTAATTTTCTGCCTGAAACATTTGCTAAAGAAACCTTTGTTAGAACCAAAGACAGAGCAGACTTCCAGTTCAGGCACCTAAAGAAGTACCTAAGGTTTGGTGCTAGGAGGGCCTTTGCCATACATATGCAGATGGAGAAAACCCCTACACATAACGTACCCTGTCATTTGGGTTTGCTTCTGACCAGAAGTTACTGATGGGCTAGAAACAGTGCACTGAAGTAGGGTCAAGGCAATACTGGGCCCCAAATCACAGCCTTGCAGCTAGTGAACCAGGCAAGGGCCTCACCAGGGAATCTTGTTGCCTGTATGGCCAGTGGAAAGGATAGAAAAAATATGATTCCCTCTTTTATCATTACATGAGTTATTCTGTGCTTGGTCAAATTGTCAGAATTTTTCAGGGTTGAAGAAACACTTGATATACAGATTAACATTTCTGTGGCAGTTTTGATGGCTAATGATGAAACATCAATCAAGACATGTGACTCAACAAGTAGAGGCACTGGAGTTGTCCTCCTTCTACACCATTTTGTTTATCTTAAAAAGGAAAATATATTTAATTTGAGGGATAGTTAAAATTAGTATATGATACATTGCCGATGAAACTCAGTATTAAGTTTTAATACAAGTAGTCACACTGACAGGCAGAAAGGCAAAAAAAAAAACAAAACCAAACAAACACAAAATAAACAGCAAAAAGACTTGGCTGAAATGTCAAAAGAGCATGATTGTGAGCAATTAACATCTTCGTCCTTGATTGTTTTACGTATCTTCTAGTTTATAGGACCAGTTGTCCAGTGTGGGAGTAAGAAGCTGGGCTGCAGTAACAGCTATAGTAGCTATGGAGAGAAAACAGGCAGCAGGGTCAACTTTTCTTAGTAAAGGGATATTATCATTAGAATAAATTATAAGTCTTGTGAACCAGCTGCAGATTTTGCCTGTCATCAGTATTTTCTCCTTGATCTATCATTCACATTACAGAGCCACAGCAATGGTAACAATTTTTGTTTGCTTTATTGAAATGGGGGATTATTCTAATTTTAGCAAGCGAATATCCTAAATACTGTCTTTCTCCTGTCATCGAAGTGTGTCATAGTAGGTTGTAGGCTGCCTCTTTGATATGGTGTAAACATTAAAAAATGTGGTAAATCTTTAGTGCATATGCCAGAAAATTGAAGGTTCCTTCCCCTCTTTGAAATGTGCCCTAAAGTGCCTGGTTCTAAAGAATCTATAGGGACACTGGGTGCTTAGGCCATTCTGAGAGCTGAATGCCAGACAGCAATGCACACTCCCCTCCCTCAGTGAAGATCTGTAGCTAAAAACAGATATGCACATGTACGGTACTGTTAAAATGAACAGTTTCCAAAATGTAAGTACGTTTAATTATAGAGTATATATGTCTTACAGGATCACATTCAGATACATGTGCCTTCCACAATGAAAAATGGATTTGCAATTTTCATTTTCCCTAACTATAAATATTTGTATACCACTTAATTTAAAGATTATATTGACAGATATCATTTTCGATTAATACGCTGTATTTTACACCGTTTACATTCCATTTCAATATGCTTGCCTTCTATAAAATGTATTTCAAGACTCCCTAAAAAAGAGAAAATAGGCACACTTTAAGCAGTTTACAAGAGACAGATCATTATCTCCTACAAAGGAAAGGAAACAGGAAAGCTGTAAATAATAAGTTCTGAATAGGAATGACATAAACAGCCTAATCAATGTCTTCCAGAACTGGCAAGTGACACCTCTTTGTTTTTTGCAAATAAAAACCTTCTTAACATCACAATATAAACCATTATCTCTGCAGGCAAGGTATATTTAGAAATGTACAAAATGTACATTTCCTGCCAGCCACTAGATCAGTAGGTGGAGATCTAAAGTCATGCAAATATTACAGTAAATGCAGGCAACCAATTTCTAATTATTCCATATCAGCAGATTTGTGAGGAATATAATTTATTAAAAAAGAACAGTTTATGATCAGCAGACCTTAGTTATGACTGTTTAGGAATTCAGTGCATTTTGATCTAATCACAAAATCAAAATATTCATGAAACACAATGATATCTCCCCAAAGCAGCCGGGCAGCCATTAATTTTGAAATTCGGGTAATTTATTAACACTTATCTGTAGCTGTAAAAGCTTACCTCTGTGTTTGTAATACGGGTAAAAGTGAAAGCAGTTTTAAAACTGATTCCTAATGATTTATAATGGTTTGCTGTAATTTGAGCCAGAAATTCAATTAAAATGTATGTCTAGTTTTGTTTCAAGATCTTTAGTTAAAAATTCTATTAAAATTCTATTTCCTTCTTGCATTAAATGTATCTGTTATCTGCATATATGAGAAATATAAGAAAATTCTATCATTTATTCCCCAGACTCCACAAATGCCTTTAAAAGCATTCATTTTTATTTCATAATTCTGCCAAGGTACTATTTGGAATTTATATACAGTAGAGGAGGAATAAGTGTGCATGTTATTTTCTTTTGAAGAAAACCAGCTTCTCTACTGAGTGCTCATGCAAATATTCAAGTGACATTTATCAGTTCATCAAAGAAAGGAAAAACAAATAACACTGAATTATCGGATGTTTTAAAAGCTTAATTACAATACCAAGGGTATAGCTTCTTTCTGTATATTTCCCATTATAAATCCCTCTTGTAAGGGATATGTAACTTCACTACTAAAATTCCCCTCTGCGATAACACTTCACATTGTTACTTATAAATAATGAGATGCAAAACTGGCCATTCTCTTGTTTATTTATAGGGGAACAAAAAAAGGGACAACTCACTGCTGATGTTGGTGGAGTCACTCCAGGGTAAACCAGAAGTGAAACAGTGAATATTACTCACTTTCCCTCTGTGATGGTCTTATCTCAGAATACTTCACTACTTGTAAAGGTAAAGAAGGACTGACTTTATAGATGAGCACGTCTGTTAATGTTGATGAGAGTGATGTGGCTAGTCCTAATTCTCTGTGTTGGGAACTGATCTTTTGTAATGCAGTTAATCAGTAGCTTCTAGATAAAGAGAAAAATATTAATGTGCCCAATGAAATGTTGCCTTGTGAAAAATACTTCCTATTTCCAAATTCAGTTATTCAGCATTTGCCGTACTCTATTTTCAGTCGTGGTGAATCAGGACTACATAACAGCAACCTAGGAATGTAGTTCAGCAGATTAAGTGGCACTAAGAAAGCACTGAGGGCTTTCTTCTTGCTTCTCTTTGATCTGGTTCAGTAGCAACTAATGACCCAATGAAAGTGAAAGTTTTACATCAGACTGGGACACTTCATAGCCTCTTCAGCAAAGATAAAGCTGAGAAGAAGAATGTGTAGATGTCTTAGTATAGGATAATTAAGGCAGTGGAGAAATCATCCACCAAATTATTTCATCAGATATAAGACTTGAATGTTTCTGACTAGACAATAAGGTATCTCTGCAAGCAAGTATCTTCCAAAACCAAAGATTTCATAAGTACAAAGAATGTTTGCTCTGGAAGATATGGATTAGGAGAGACAGAGAGGCAACTCATAGGAAGAAATTGCATGAAGCAGGCTTTCACAAGAAGAGCAAAGGATTAACTTTTGCTTCTACAGTTGGTCAAGCAGTAGAGTTAAGGAGGGATTATTCATTAATTATGTTCACCCAGAAGCAAAAAATCAAAGTGCCAACTGGCTGTTGAGAATAGATGTTGCAGGGTTTCTGGCAGGCTTCATTCCCTGGGCTATCTGACCACTATATGGGACACACTACCTACATATTTCTGTCCTTTCAAATCATTGCACTGACAATTGCAGGTTTCTGCCAACTGAGATGAAGAGGACTCTCTGTAAGGTGTGGCTGTTACAGAGATGGTATTTTGGACACACTTGAGTATGTCTGCCATTTTCTCCTGTGGAGGGCAGTGGTACTCTTATACAGTAGCTCCAGCCTTTAATAGTGTAATTAATGATCTCGAGATGAAGCAGCAGCCAGCGTGTTAACAATGTTATTGTATAGTAAGCTGGCTGAGAGATACTGCAAGAAACAAGAAATGATACAAAGGATCGTAGAGAGGTTAGAAACGTGGGCAAGGAAAATAGCAAAATGACTTTATTTTTCAAAGAAAATCCAACCATTTCTAGTTGTTTCACACTTGCAATAACAGATCACAACAGATAACAGACAACAACAGACTTAAGGAGTGGATGCAACTTAGAGAAACCTGCTATACCAAGAATATTTAGGGGTGAAAGAACAAAAGACCTTAGAGTGAAAGAACAAGACATATCAGAGTGATAGTATCAGAGACCTCACAGTTATATTATAAAACATGTAGGAGTGATGGAAGAAAGCAAACTGGATGATAAGTGAGATGCAAATGGGCATATGGGACTTGGGCTACAGAAAAGACTCCAGAAGCATTAATTGATGAGGATGAATTCCAAGAGCCGAGCATGTATATTTCAGCTGACAGGGCGTGAACGGAGCTCTTACTGTTTGAATGTACTGAGTAAAGTCAAAAAGCCAATAAATAGTTCAGGGAGCCTACTGAGCCCCCGTAAAAAATTGTTTCTTACAATATTCAGGAAAATTGGACCTTGTATCTTCTCGATAAATTGGTGGGATGATAACAAAAATAGCCAATGCCATCAACAATTTATTGCCCCTTGGGGAAAATGTATATGTCCCTTAACAGTGATGATTAATTATTTAGCTCTTATAATTGTGCTAGGTGTTTTAAATATGTAAAAAAACAATCCAAACCAGCTCCTGCTCCCCTTCTTCAAAGCAGGTTCCCAAAGAGATTGCAATGGCATCTTCCAGAGGCTCATGATGTAGCCTTATGTCTCACTGAAATTAGTGGGTCAATAAAAAATCCCATCATACTTACTGAGTCATCCTTCTGCCAGCATGTTAGTGCTTAATTCTAGTGGTGCCTCAAGCCTGTTGGAAGCTACTGGAACTGTTCACATGATTAAAGTGTGCATCTAAGCCTTTGTTTGCATCAGTCTAGCACATTCAGCCTTCCTTGCATGAAAACTGCCAACCACCAAATGTATGAAGGATCAAGGGCCCTCACCTCTTCACTGTTTGATCCCTGTTTCTCCTCTCTAGCTGATTTCAATTGGATTTTGAACTAACTATGAGGAAAGATAAAGGAAAGAATTTAAGGTGCTTTCATAAACATGGTTTGCATAGAAAAATAGAGGTCTAAAGTATTTTGGAGGCAGTCCTTTGGTCTTCCACACCTTGAATGAATGGTGTTGTCCTCTTCTCTGAATTACCCATAATATTTTATAAGCTACACATAGCTATGCTAGCCTCTGTTTACCAGCTGCATTCTTTTACTTTTTTTTTTTTTTTTCCTAATAAAATGGGGACATGGCATTATGTATCAGGGAACTCCATCGTTTCTCATAGAACTCTATCTTGTCTGTGATGTATTAGCAGCCCTTTTGCACTGGAGAACATTTTATATAGTATATAGTTTCCTAATTACTTCTGAATTTTCTGCTTTTATTGTTTTATGGCAGAGCCTTAACATCCCTTTTAATGTACATTTGTGTGCAAATTAGAATAGCAAGAGTTAAGAAGTAAGACTTTCTGTACATGGTGGCGGATGTTCAGAGCAATTCAGCATGTCAAGCTGGGGTCAAATGGAGAGGGAATGTCATTACTAAATGGTAACATTTTCTGTGGGTTTTAGAGAAATTCAAATCCTTTTTTAATCTAAATTTATTTTATCTTTTTTTTTCAGGGTTAAGGGTTGGACTTCAAGTTCCTGTCAGACATTTGTATATTAAAATGACTTTACATTTAATTATTTTCTAAACCAACTTTCAAAATAGTTTTTCACAGAATTCCCACATCAGAATGCTGTCTATTTCAATAGGACCTTTTATCCTGACTCACATATATTTTGTATGATATACTTGCCTACTTGTACGGCATAGATTCACATTTCCTCTAATCATTATTATTATTTTTTTAAATCTCATGCCCAGGGAGTGTCTACTGTCATTCTAGAAAAATCTGGGTTGCAATTCTATTTCCACAATGTATATTCTTAGCAATGCCTAAGTGAGTAGTCTCACAGATTTACTCTGAGTAATTGAGTAAGAAATTTAACCCACAACTTATTGCATTGAGACTGGAATAACAAAAATTAGGAAGAGCTTCTATCTGTGACACACATGACAGTGGTCAGCTGCCTTATTGTTATTTTTTTTCCCAGTCCTGTACTCAGCATGCAGTTAAAATTCCAATTTTCCTTTAATTCTGCAACGATGTTGGAGTAAGTTTGAGATGGGGTAATGTATTCAAAATCATAATGGTTTAGAAAATTACTTTCTATTTTTTCAGCTATTACCACAAAGTCCTGTAATACATTACCATGAAAACCAGAAAAGAAAGGACAAGGTATGACAGGTATGATGTAAGTTGGTCATAATTGTGCTAATATGTGTGGAACCGTGTGGCAGTAGATTATCTCATATATCTTTCTTGTTATTATCCATTTCAGTTAGTCAGGGGCAACTGTCAGCACCAAAACTCTTCTTTCTACACATTGGAGGATTTCTGATGGTCCTCCCTTTTTCTACCCATTCAGTTTTCCTCAACTTCAGCCACATGCCCGTTGGTGATCCATGGCCAGCACTGTGGCTGAGGCTCTCTGAGACTCACTGCATATAGCGTATGAGACTAAACTGCATGTAACATGATGACAAAAAAGGGATTGCTTTGTTTTAGTACAATGTATGTTATGGTCCCAAATTCTTCTGTTCCTGCTTTTAATTCTGATGTCTCAGCAAAACAAGCCCCAGGGGTGTGCTTATTGATACCTAGGTCAAGAAAAACATGCTGGCCAAACTAGCAGGAGGTGGGAGAGAGATAGCTGAAATGAAAACACAGTCCTGTCTAAGCCATTCATTCGGTGAGAGATATTTCTTCCCAGCTCAATAAGATGCCTGTAGCAAAGCCCCAAAAGCCAAACAGAAAGCCAGTTCTGGTTGTCCAGAAAATAGATTGGAGACCCAAGCAGATCTCAGAATGAAAGAGGAATATACACCAAACAGGAGGGTATATGCTGGAGGAAGTATTTGCTACCTCTTGCATTCTACCTCTCAGCCCAGATCATGCTTCACAGCTCCTTCTAATGACAGCATTCCTGGCTACCAGTGGAGACAGAAAGGAAGTTATACACCCCAAAGAGGCAAAAGACCCAAACAGATCTATCTTTCTACATATATATTCACACACGAATGCACAGGTGAACATGTATTCACACGTGTACAGAGACATTTCTGAAGCTAAGAGAGGTTGCACTGGAGATGCAAACTACCCTGAAATGTGTCTGAAGCGTTTTAGAAGACATTTGTGTGGAGAATTCTCCATCACTCTTTATAATGACTGCTTTCTTTTATGCATCTTGTAATATTTAAGGAGTATAGTAGCTTAGCCTTGTAAAAATAAGTGTATTTATCTAGTTAATTCCCCGTGGGACCTATTTTTATTGATAATTAGCATCTACTGTATCCATATGGCAGAAATTCTTTGTTTTGTTCCTGGCAGGAAAAAAAAAGTTCATGTTGCTTGCCTGTTCAAAGAATGTACTTAACAAATCACACTTTGTGTTTTCTTTTTCAAGTTGCTAATAGCCTTTTAGGTAGAAAAATATACCTTTTCTGGCGTTAAGAGACAGTGATCAAAAATAAAGAATTGCTTTCAAAATAGTTGTTCCACTGCAGAAATGATTCACCAAGTATCTACATCATTTTGGAAATACTACGAAGGAACAAAACAACTTTTAGTTCTCCCACCTTGATAAGTGACATTTAAAGAGTGCAGATCAATGTTTACTAGAAAGATGAATCCCCTGATGGGGGGCTGTTGGAAGCCCAGGTGTTTCTTACTATAATTGGCCTGTATTTCTGTACTTCACAACAATAGCCCAGACGTCTCGTGAGAAGAAGTAGTGCTTTGGTTGTTTCTTTAAGAACCCTGTTTGATACTCAGACTCAAATAGTGTCTACTGAGCTGATACAGGTGAGGGGAGACTTCAGTATAAAGTCATGAAGATGACCATGGTATTATTCTTTAGTGGAAGATTTCTGGTGAAAAAGAAAATAAAGGCCAGATTTTGTACTCATCTTCATGTCAGTAAACTCAGACTAACTCTACTTAAGTGAATCCAGATGTGTATTGCACTAATTCTGCCGTTCCCGTTAAATGGCACACTGTTCCTGTTAATTGATTTCTGGAATGTAAGTATCAAAGACAACATTGAAAATTAAATGTTCACAAAGAAAATTAAAATTTAATTTTTCTACATTTATACAAATTATTAAATTCTTCATACAATCAACATGAGTACTGATTCCTCTCCCTTGTCTGAAGCTCCAGCCTCATTGAATTATATGGAGTTGACTCACAGAAGTAATAGGAGGCTTTGGACATAATTCAATAGTTCCTCTCTATGAAGGAAAAGTAAGCGCTTCCTTTAAATAGCGGGACTGGACACAGTATGCAGAACCCTCCAAGCTTTTTAAATCATGCAGCAGGAGGAGTCCCTTTGAAACTCCCACTGCTGTACTGAAGCAGTGAAGCAGTTCCCAGGGATCTGCATACTATGCTGTTGGACCACCATTGGTGAGAGAAAAGGAAATATCACAGCAAAATTCAAGTTCAGCTAACTCCAGATTGTCCTTATCTAAGTTGACCATATGAGATCCAGAAGAAGAAGTAAGACAGAGATTAACAAAGTCCAATTTTCCAATTGTAATGATGAAATTTATGTTCCTATTATAGTCTCTTCCACCCTCAAGAAGAAAAATCAGAGTCTGAAGCTCAGAGTGCTACATAGAATCTCTGTCTGATGTAACCGTCTGCCTGTTAACTCTCTATTGACCACAGATGAAGTGGGGAAAAAACATTTTACCCTGAATTTCCTTAGACATGCTGACTTTTAAGATTCCTATTGATTTGGAACCAAACAGAATGTAGTCAACAGTCTAAGTAATGATGGTGAGTGTAACAGTATTATAACACTGTCTGTATTAGAATGCTATCAGTATATAGGACTCTATCCAGGTTGTTCTTGAAAAACTAAAAAGATGGAGATTGCAGATACTGGCAGCCTGCTTTTAGGCTGCTGAACCTGGAGCAGACCCTGTTCTCCAGGATGGAGCAGCCCAGCTGCCTCAGCCTTTTCTCACAGGATAAGTGCTCCAGCCAAACCAGTCTGGGGTCTTATACTGACGTTGCTCTAGTTTATCAATATCCTTCTTGCGCTGGCATCTCAAAACTGGGTGCAACATTACAGGCATCTCACTAAACTTCAACTCTCTCTGTATGGTTTGAATATAAATCCTTACTGAATCTATAACTGCTTCCCAGTGTATCATCTTCTCCAAACATCTATCTAATCTAGAATCTGTTTACACAAAGTAAAATAAATTGTCTGGTATTCTGGACAAGTGAAACATTTTTGTCCAATTTCAAATATCTAGGGATAATTGTTCAAAATATACTTCTAGTTTATAAAGACTAAGCAAACATTGAAGTTGTTATACCCTTTCAATTTTTGTGAGTTCACCAAGCCAAAAAGAATTGCTAAAAGTCTATAAGGGGAAAGAACTAGAAAATCTGCTCCACATGGGTACATTAGAAGAATTACCTGTTCCTTTGTACAGGAAAAAAATCTGTTTTGTTGGGAGGTTTATCCCTCTGTCTTAATTCTCTATCCTATTGTTGTTCAGCCAGCTATGTGCACAGGGCACTTTGAGACACCTCTGAAATCCTGCTAGTGTCTTTTTCTCAATTCCATTGTATATGACATTTTTTTTGTAGAGAAAATAAAATATCAGAAGTTTATATCTAAAGGAAGGAAAAGCTTTATCATCAGGAAGAATGCCAAAGAGAACCAATTTGGATGTGGTTGATTATTTCTGAGCTGTTCTATTAATACTTTTTTTTTTTTTTTTGTACTCTGTATTTTACAAGTGTTTGTCATGTTTTGAGCGAATTGTTTCTATAATTCTGATGTCTGAGATTTCTCTATAAAATAAAGAAGTGATCCTACATATACCCTGAGCAAATGTATCTATTTCAGTTTCCAGTGAAGATCATGAATTAAAAAAAAAATTATCATTTTGTATTAATTGTTTTATTTTATGCAAATATGCATCAATTCTCCCATTTCACAATGTCAATGAAATACCAGATATATTTTCTACAAAATTTCTTGTGGTTCCAATTTGTTATCCATTACATCAATAATTGCATTATAAGCATGAGTAACAAATTTAGTTATATCAAGTGTATTTAGCATAAAGTATTCTATCCCATTAGTTAAGGGTGGCATATTCAGATCTCTATGAATGGAAATGACCCAATGCTGTATTTGATAAAAAACTGTATTAGGAAGAGAAAATTGGATATTGAATTGCTTGAAATCTTGAAAGGATTTAAAATAATATGAATCAAAAAGATCACCTATAAAATTAACACTGCTTACCTTCCAATTCTTGAAATCTGAATTACTGTAGAAGAGTGGTGAAAAAGGGTTTTGCCTCAAGGATTCAGGATGCCAAGCTCTTCTGCTGGAGAAAAAGGGTAGCCCTTCTTGGTCTAAGCATTTCTCTGAGGCTAAGTGATAGATTCAGTTCTGTGGTGCTAAGTTTGGCCCATATGCCTCCAAGTCATGTCTTCCAGTTATTGCAGCACCTATGGCCAAAATACCCATCTTTGGGAGGGAAATTCACATTGCCTCCCTGCTAAAGGTTTTCCATAGGGAACCACAGTGAAGCTATGAGCATGAAAGGTGTGAAGCTGGGGAAAAGTGGAGGACGCAGGCACTGCTCACAGCCCTCACTCTGCACTGTTCTTTGCTGGTGGGTCAGTGGACTGGTCTTGAGAAGGGCTTCTTACAAGAGTGGCCCTTCCCTCTTCTGAATGACAGATACAAATAAAACCACAGCAATAAGGAAAGTTTAAAATAATTCCTGAAAAAAAAATCTGCTATTATTTAATATTCAGAAATGATGTGATTGAATGAGTGTTTCATGCTCCACTAGCTTATACCTTTATACTAATGCCCCACTGCATAAAGAAGTCTAGAGGATGCATTTATGAACAGGAACTTCTAAAGATTCAATTTCTGTTGGAGCATTTCATCACATATACTTTTATTTTAAACTTGAAATAATGGGTTGGCAGCTATGTTTTGTGAGCTTCTTTACACTTGGCTAGAGCAATTTGGGCACTCAGGTGCCTTCATGCGGAGTGAAAGTCCACCACCTGCTTGACAATAAAGGACCTTGTCCTATTCATTATTGTGTTAACATAACAGTGTTTCATGAATGGCTAAGTAGCTTGCTTTTCAACAGCTTTATAGCTATGGCAGCATGACACTTACTTCCCTAACATCCACCATTTAACGAAAAGCCCTGATTAGCTCTTTCCTCCCCCCCTGCTAGGTGCTGTGCTACCCCTCCAGCTCTGGGCTGTCGTGCTGTGGCAGGGGTGAACACCCCAAGGCAGTAGGAAAGTGACACTATTAGTCAGCTCTGTCTTGCCTGACCTTAGCGACCAAGGCCGGAGTTAAAAGCAGGGTAGTTGTGTATAAAGCGAAGTGTTACAGACATGTTAATAGCTTCCTCTCCCCACCCACTGTATCAGTGGAGATGCCACATGTTCTAATGTGCCAGTGGTAACCTGCTGGCTTTTGCCTTTACTTTGTATTGAGTGAAATCCCAAATTAGAGGTTAGTTTAAAGTTAATTTAGTGTCCTCACAATAAAAGGAAAGTTCAGACAGGTTTCAAGAAAGACTACAAGCACACTGTTTTTGAGACAGGTACTCTGTTGATTAGGAAGGGTTTGTGGAGTACAAATATATCCTGTAATTTTGTGTGTGTATCCATCTATATCTATCTATATCTATATCTATATCTATATCTATATCTATATCTATATCATCTATATCTATCTATATTTGAATATAGAATATATGAATATATTTGAATATATATCTAAATGTGACACATGTAGGTCTATATGTATAATATTTACTTATTAATATGCTGTATATGGTTATATGTGATATAAATCTCTCCCTTTGCATTTATTCACTGTATCATCTTTTTTTCTGTATGAAGGCTGTGGCGTCCAGCTTGCCCTGTCTTCCATCACAGACTATACTGTAGCATGGGAGAAGGCAAAGTGACTTCTTCCTTCCTTTTTGAAATAACTACAGTTCTTTCTCCAATTAGCAGTCCTCCTATTCAGTAAAGCTTAGTGGGAAAATCCAGAGGTTAAATACTGGCAGTGAGAGTTTAATGGTAGCAGGACTTCTTGTTTATTTACATGCAGTTTAAGTGAAGCATCCCACACTTGGATTCCAAAGCGTGAAGATCACTTTGTGTGGACATGCACACAGATTGTATGCTTTTCTCTTCCTTAGGCCAACAGAAGTAAACCTTTCCAGCTTCTTTTCTACCACCTACTCCATGGAGAACTCTGCTGGAAAAACAGTTCTGCAAGAAATGAATGTCATGTATATGCTTTAAGGTACATAAAAAGCATCAAGTTTTGTTTTGGGAATGTAAGATGGAGCATGCAGGGCAACGAGCAGGGAACAGAAAATGGTTTTAGTCTACTCTGAACCAGCATACAGACTGCAGCTGTACTGATATTCAAGGTAGGGCAGGTATCCTTTTTCTGGCCCAGAAGGCAAATAGCATATCTTGTCTTGTGTCCAAATAGCTGAACTTTCTTCCCATCAGTCCCCTACCCCAAACACAGTGGTTTTGTCCTGAGGCTGGTCCTTGACATATACTGTCCCATAAGCTATGTCCAGGTGTTGTCACAGAGAAAACTACATGGCATGAATGAAAATTTTGTTAGGCAGTGCACTGACAGTGAAGCAGTGTAGTTGCCTGTGTGTTAGCACTCACACCCACGTTGTCACCATGTAGACTAAGGCAAAGCAGTTCACCTACATCTGGAAGAAGAATGAGCTATGTAAAGAACTGTTACTAAGATTTGATTGCAAATGTAAATATATTTTTTCTTTACTTCTTTCACCCCTTCCTACAAAGCTTGAAAGGCTAATGAGTCTCTAATGGTTGTTGAGAAAATCCTGAAAACGTAAACTGAGTGCATGCTTCAGACTTAAAATTGGCAAATGAAAAAAAAAATCTTATGAGACATTTTAAAGCCATATTTTAAAGCCAACTTCACAATTTGTAGGGGCTTGACTCATGAATGTCGAGTACTTGATATTGGTAAGACAGCATCAAGCATCCCTGTGTGCTAACTTACCATAGCAGAGCTATTCCTTCTTTGAGATCCTCATGGGAGCCATTCAGTTCATTAACAAATTTCATGTGATAATGCAAAAAATAAAAAAATAAAAATAAAAAACCTTTTGCTCATACTTCTAGCAAAGCAGTACTTAGTTCACATTCTGGCTCACATCACCCTGACTTTGTTTATACTTAAACCTTTATCTGAACATGGGAAGAATAGTTAGGTTAGTCTGTAGATTCAGATGCTGCGATGAATTCCTGCCATTGATCAAAGATGGTGGTATTGGTCTCAGTTTATTTGGTGATTGTTATCAGCTATAAAATCACAGAATTTTATGGGTATCTAATTTGCTGTAATGAGATAGGATGCTACCAACACAACAGACATTGTCATTATGTTCATTTTAGCCACTTATTGGATGATGGTTTGAAAAGCAGTCAATTTTCTTCTAAAAAACCAAAATATTTCCTTATTTCATATTTCCGAGAGAAATGTGTTCATTCTACTTATGAGGTGAGTAAATAGAACATCTTACTCACTTTATCCATGTGAGTAAACTAACATTATTTGTTATTTAAAGAACAAGCATAGTAGAGACCTTTACTGGTGACATTTCAGCTCTTTAATTTCTGGACAGGACAGTCCACAATGCAGTCATACAAATGACTGTCAAGAAGCAGTCTATATATATATCCCACAGTATCCTTTTGTGTGTCTGTGGAATCAATGTTTCATTGTCATCAGATTCACAGAAACATAGGGCTGGAAAGTATCTACAGACATAAGCTAATTCATTCCCTATCCTGACTGTACATAAAACAAACCTGACATATCTCACTTGTTCTTAAAAACCTTCGGTGAAAGAGAATCTGCAACCTGACTCAGTGAACTATTTCAACCCTTAACTGCCCTTTCAATTGGAAACCTTGCAGCCTGAATCTCCTTTGCTGCAAATTATATTGCTTTCTTCTTGTACAAATCCTACTTGGGCCCTGAGAATAATTGATCGCCGTACTGTTTCTAACAAGCTCTATATATTTGAAGACGTTATCACGTTTCCTCTCAGTCTTCCCTTTCCCAGACTAAACAAACCCAACTCTTTCAACCTCTCCTTGTAGGTCACGTTTTCCAAATCTCTTATCATTCCTGTTGCTCTCCTCTGGATTCTCTCCACACTGTCTGTATCTTTCTTGAAATGTAGTGACCAAAATGGAAAACATTATTCCAGCTGAGGTTTGAGCAGTACACGGGGAGAACAGAACATTGCCTCCGATAGTTCATACACCACAGTCCTGACATCCACTTGAGCTCTTGCCTTTCTTGCAACAGCAAGAAATAATTTTGTGGCCTACTATGATTTCTTGTTTTTTCTTTTATTTCTTTTTTTTTTTAATTTGTTGTTTGTTTATTTGTTTGCTTTTTTTTTTTTAACATGAATGTAGTCTATTTATTCCCAGTTTAACAATTTCTCAGTTGCTAAATCTTCTTTAAGTTTAGTATTTTACATGTCTATTTATTGTATTTCGTATTCACTTGTGAATGATTTCTCCAGGACTTTAAGAGCTGTTTGTATTCTGACTGAACTACCAAAATGTTTTGCAGTTACCTACAAATATCAGGTATCAAAAAAATAATGGTGTCCTCCATCCCATCATCGAGATTATCAGTGAAAATTACTCTAGAACAAAGAGGCACTGGGACAGGCCTGCAGGATCCTGTTTGAAATATCCTTCGGCCTGACAGAGAGTCAGTACTAACTATTGTTAAGTTCTGTTTTTCAACCACTTGGTCAAACATCTTTCAATGAAATCATCCAGACCACATTTCTTCTGCTTGTTTATGAGAACAGTATGCAGAGCAGTGTTGAAAGCCATACTGACCTCTGGATACATCAAGTCTTCTGCCTCCTGCTATGCTGTTATCCAGTCATTCTGTCAAAGAAAAAAATTAGATTGGTGTGATTTGTAATTGACATATCTCTGCTGGCTGTTTCTTTTCACCTTGTTATCTTCTTGGTGCTTTCAGCTGGATTGTTTTAATAATTTGTTGGAATATCTTTCCGGCTGTTTCCAACTGGGCTGTGATTCCAAGGTCCTCTTCTGCTTTTTAAAAACAGTTACTATATTTGCCCTTCTCAATCTCATGGAACCACCCCCATACTTGACAAAATCTTGGACACAGTCACTGATGGTCCACAGATAACTTCATATAGATCATTACAGCCTGGTGGCTGAATACCATTTGGCACTGTAAACTTGAATATATCTAACTTACGTAAATATTGGGTCTTTAACCTGATCTAATGAAGATTTTGTTGGATTTCTTCCTAATCTTTTGCTGATGCTATCATATGAATGTAGTATTTTCATGAAAGATGCATTGTATTTATGGGGTTTATTTTCTGCCATGTTGAAGTATCTGTTTGAAAGAATATCTAAAATCTGACTACATTTTAAAGAGGCCATATGGTACAAGCACTAGCTTAAAAAAGCTTTGGCTCCCAGGAGTATGTCCGTGCTTAAGTGAAACCCTAAAACTGGTAAAATGGAATAGGATGGGGACACTAAGAAGAGCACAATAATGGAATTACCCAACTGCAAGGCTGAAAGACACCTTAGGAGGCCATGCAGCATAACTACTTTAACAGAATTAAGACCACAGGGGACTAGACAAGCTCCAGCTGCTGTTTTCTACCCAGTTCTTAAAACCTCTAGTTAAGTAGTTTTCATCAAAGCTCACTATTTCACAGTTCTGATTATTAAATGCTTTTGCTAGCAACCAATCTATTTTTTTTCCCTGAAAATTAAGGCAATTTTATCTCATCTCCTTGTTCCAGAAGTCAAGGAGAACATCTGAATATTTTCACATGCAACTACAATTCAGGTTTTTGCAATTGAGATTCTTCTAATCCAAATAAATATAGTTCCTTCAGTTTTCCCTTGTATCTGTTGTTCACTTCTAGCTGTCCATAGATTTGTGTTCCTAAGAGACTGGTAGCTATTACCAATATAATTGATAATATAGCTATTATCTGGATTTTAGGAAGGCTTTAAACATTATCTTCTATGCCATATTCATATACAATTAAAATATAATCACCACTGCTGACTGAAAAATCTCATCAGAATTTATTGATTATGTATTGACAAACTGGAAGGAAATTCAAATGAAACACTGTGTGAGTCTTTGCCAACTCTATATTGATTCAAAAGTTCTTCTCAGAAGCTTCCCTAGCTCTGCCTATCTTCACATCAGCAGAGCAAATAGTGATATCCCACATTCTGGGGATTTGCATTCAAGCAAGGTGAGTAGTGAAGAAGATGGACTCTTTGATAGGTAATTCACAAAAGAGTTAAAAAGTGAAAGGGGTTTTAAAAGCAGATGTGAAAAAAAAAAAGGAGCTTTTTTACAGTAAATCTGATGATATGCCTATAATTAAGTCAAATAGGTTAAAGGCTTGTTATGCTAGGATTAACATATGGTAAATACATCCATTGAATTACACTGAGATTCATGTAATGATTACATATAAAATTCCATGTAATGAGATATATTTATCATCAAAAGGTCTTTGGCCTTTAAGAAAATGTTACAACAATTATCCTGTGAACGTGAAAAGTCAATAGAGGTATAAATGCATGTCTTTATGCCATTATTGTGACTGGATTAATTTCAACAAGACCAGCCCTGCTGACATTAAGCCATCAAGGGGGAAGCTTAGTGTTACTGATACAGCCTCTCAGCATGCCCTCTCATCTCTCCTCGTCTGCTTGGATAGCCAGAAAGAATTTTTTTCCTCAACTTCACCCTTTTAGAACCATGAACATCAAAATGGAGTTTCACAATGAATATTACAAGATATACAGTCCTACAGCTCTACCAAATGTTTTTTCTATTCGATCTCCTGAATCTCTCAATGACAAATGCTGTATTTGACAGTAGCTGCTGGACATCAGTGGCCAGTTTATGCTTTGGGCTAACATATTGCTTTAACCAACAAGCTCAGCTTCATGCTCAGTAGGGTAAACAAACTGTGGAGTAATAGCAGAGTAATAGTTTGCTGCCATTTCTGTGAAAGTGAGATGCAAAAATGAAGATGGGTAGGAGTCATGGGTATATATGGACAAGCAGTAAACAAATTTATTAAATAGATACACACATAGGCACCAGTCCAACCTCACTCTGCTTCCCTCCAAATAAGCAAGAAATGCCCATAGAGGAAAATAAGAAATACGTTTTCTCTTCTTTTTCTGTCCTTGTGTGTCTTGTCTCAGTGAGGTCTTCTTTTCCTGTAATATAACACTTGAGAGAGGAGTAACTATCTATAGGTCTAGATATAGTTGAAGTTTGATCCTCTGTCTTTATTCATAGAATATTTTTCAAAGTGACATCAAGTGAATTCTTTTTTTT
>VXAA01000116.1:187804-213356 GCA_013399115.1 Anseranas semipalmata | reverse complement strand
TTTTTTTTTTTTTCCAGTCTCTGTTGCTTGGTATCTAGACTGATCCATCTCAGGAAGATGGTCTTTCAGCCACCAGTACTTTGCTGGTCTTGAACACAAACACTGCATTTAAAAGGACTGAAATCAGATTTGGTGTAGATAGTCTGCCTTGTATCCTGAGTGGGCTGGCAAACCACTTTCAAGCACAGAACCAAACAAGGTGTATGCTTATTTATGAAGTAATTTTTATCTTAACGCTTAATGGCAGTGTTACCACTTGACCATGTTGTATTGATACGAATATTCACCCATTAGGGTATATAATTATAAAAATTGATAAGTCTGTTATTCACTGGACTGATTAAGCAAACACATTGTATACTTATATTCCAGTTTGCAAAATGCTGAGAATTTGACAGGGAACTGGATGATTATTTAAATCATAATTTATTTCTTTCTCTTTCCTTAGCAATGTTCTACATTACAGAATCCCGTTTTCCACTATTTTCTTGCAAAAGCCAGGGAGAGTAAAAGACAGGAAGAGGAAAACATGTAGACATATCACCATTATTTATCATTTCACATTCTTTATTTTTATCCCCAATTTATTTTTTACATTTAATAGGATGCCAAACAACTAAGAATAATGTTCTTGGCTACAAATTGCAAACAAAGTTTAGCTATGAGCTCTTATGTGTAAGCATAAAAGTTTACATTGTATTATATTTAAAGGCAGCTGTCTTTTCTGGAATTTTAAAATAGACTAATTTTTATCAAAAGTTTTCCTTTCATGTCCTTTGATTACTAAGCTATATAAGTTAACCAAAAGATAACTAAGCATTAACCCATGTTGCGGTTTTTATCTCCTTTGGCAATCCCATGAGACTTCAGCTAAGTACATTAAATGGAGCATAAATCTTTAAGTTGTTTTCATTAAGTCACATATTTAGAATACATATCCCAGTTTATTTGATCAATTGTAAAATATTAGCTGCTGCACTGAAGATTTGTGACATGGTTTGCAGCAAGTGAACAAACATTTCTGAAGAGGACTGAAAATTTTTGCTGGACTGCATGGATAAGTTACAATAATTAGGGTTCAGAACATTCATTTCCTTGTTTTTTTTTTTTTGTTGTTTTTTTTTTTTTTTCTTTATGTAACTTGCAAATGTATGCTTAAAGGCCAGTAATACCAACAGGCAAGCTTTGGAGATAATTCTAATATCGGCTTAATATTCTCTGTTTGCATTTCTGTTAATTTTCCCAGTTTTCCGATCTTTTGTTCTTTTTTTTTTTTTAATTGGCCGAAAGAAGAATACTAACCGTAAAAGGGCAGGTGTTGGGGCCAGCAGTTTTAGAGTGTGGGTTGGCTTACAATAGTTTCCTAAACAACTCCATTTTCAACTCAGTAAAGATGTTAAAATATGATAAAAGAGTAGTTATGATAAGTATTAATACATTAATTATGTGTGTTGGTGGGTGGTCTGGATATAAGATTTGTATTGAATAATTTATTGGAAGTTTTTTGACCTTGAAATATGTTGCACTTTTATACTAGTTTTTGTCTAAGACTTTCACATTATTCTATGAGCATTAGCAAAACATTATGTTCTACGAGAATTACCATTGTGTATCTTGGTACACAGTAAAAGGAGAGTTATACTGCCATTTACAGAAAGTGAATCTTAGGTATTGAGGAGCTATATCATCTATTCCAAGTCACAGCCAATTGCAAAGCTGAGTTTATTGCCAAAATTTGTGGACTTACAACCCTTCATAACCTTGTGACTTTTGTGGTTCCTGTGTTTTAAAAGAGGACAGTTTAGTTCCTCAGCAAAATTGTTGGTGAAAAGAGTCTGGTTTAAGCTCTTTCCTTATACACAGTGGTCTCAATCAGTACTGCTAATTTTACTCAAAGGGGTGTTCTTTTCTTATATGAGTGAGCATCCCTATCTGAAATCAGTAAGACAGTTCACATAATACAGATTTTCTTAAATGAACAAAGAATTTTGCATTAACTTGTTAAATAAGTTTGAAATCATACTGTTAAGGTTGTTTCTAAAACATCTTGAATTTCAAACCCCCACTGCCAAGGGAAGAATAACAATATTTACGTGTTAAATTGTAACCTATAAAATATAATGTTACTGTTTCAGTATTTCTGACCAGATACATAGTATGTATGTATTTGTTAATACAGCATATCATAGAAATTCAGACTAGCTGCAGAACTACATGATAATTTTGCAAAAAATTTATATATATTAAGCAGTGTTCTCTTCTAAAATGCATAGAAAATACCATACGGACATTTGTCATATTCCTTTCACAGAGATAATCCTGCAGTAATACTAGTTTTACTACTAGTTCGAAGACAGTACATGAATGTCCAGCTTTGGTTTTAAAAATTTAACTCTGTATTTGATGTGACTGTTCAGCTTGCAGCTCAAATACAAGCATTCTGAAATTTAAAAAAATACACTAATCCTGATAAGAATCCTTCATATCCTTTATAAACATTGCTAAAACTTGATTCTTAGTAACAGCAGATGTGGTTGTTCCAGAGCAAAAGCAAGATATCTGTGTGTGTCCCAAATCTGTTTGATATAGATGGCATAGCTTCATCTTCATTTATGATAATCGCATGAACTTTAGAGCACTGGGAGGTCTGTGATTCCTTGTTTAGTTGTGTGTCTTTTGGTAAAGGATTTAGCTTCCACTCACAACAGTGGGCAGCACTGGGTTTCCACTAACAGTACTGAGGAACACTGAGTTTTAGCTACTAAACTTTTTGAATCCTGGTCTGGAATTCTTTGTTTTCTCATAGACAAACAGAGAAGTAACGCTCAGCAAATGCAGGAGTGATGTACTTTACACGTTCTAGGGATGATTATAAAGGCTGATTTTACTATCAGTAACACACCATTTGGGAATCAGTAACACATTGTTAAAAACTTGTGTACAACAGTCTTTTGTTGGCAGTGAAATACCTCTTTTGTGTTAATATACACTGCAGTTCTGCTTATTTTAAGCATGCTATACATTAAGTAGATATGATAGGTTGGCATTCATTGACAAATTAAGTGAGTTGATTAGTAATCTGAAATCTGCATGGTCCTTCATTATGTTTGTCATGAATCGTAGGCCTAAAAAGTGCTTTTCAGATAAAAGACCCAAAACATGAAAGTGAAGCAGAGGCTGATAACCCTTTCTGAAGGAAGAGCTATTAGTAAGTCTCATTGCTTAGCCATCTAGTAAACACTTCAATGACTTCTGATTGCTATAAACCAACAGAATGATGCTTTTCTCAGTAAAAAAAAAATAATAATTACTTGTGTTTCCCAAGCTGTGCATTTCAGTTCAATAGAAAGAGAGTGGCTTGGCAAGCCGACTGCAAATGTTGGCAAAGTGTAAGAAAGTAAGAAATATAAACAGATTTCACTTTGTTGAATTACCTGTTCTAACCAAAGCAATTAAGGGGGTATGACTAGAAATTATGACCTCTGATATTTTTATTTGGTCAGATCTAGAGTGACCATCATTTTTTTAGAATCAGAAGTTTATTGAGCCTCTTAATCAGCTATCAGGTGAAAATCAAAGCTCTCAAAAGCTCTCACTTGTATGCACTTGATTTAGTATTTTCTTAGATAAACTCTTTTTTATTTTCATTGCTTAGAATAAGTCTAACATATAACTAGACGCTGAACTGAGGTTCCTTATAGGTGAGGAGCTGGGGAAAAATTCTTTGCCAATGTTCATTCCTGGGCTCCTAAGGGAGCCCTGACAGCATAATTTAGGACAGCCTTAAAATTGTTCTAAATTGCATCCAAGTATTTGGAGCTCCAAGATGCTTCCATATAAGAAAAACATTGCCAAACACAGCAAAATTTCTACCTTTTTCTTTTCCACACCCCTACAGGAGAAGCAGTGAAAGAGACAATGTAGGAATAAGACCTTATGTCAGTGTGAAAGTGGATGGGAAAATATGGTTAGCATTCCTGAGAGAATGATAACAGGGATCAGACTCAATGTTCATGTGCATATATAAATTTTAGCACAAGTAGACAAAACTTGTGAGAAAAGGTAGTATCTTTTATTTGTCCATCTAAAGTAAATGGAAAAAATAGGCATGCTTTCAGGTGCACAGCCTCTTCTTTGAGTCATTTGCAAGTATAGTTTAATTTACATTTTTAGAGCATCATGGCAACAGCAATATAGACACCCATGTGCCAAGGCAGTTTTGAACGCTTATTTTCTAAAGAGGCAGTTCCATCACTGTTGTCAAAGGCAATGGTTAAAAAAAATGAAAAATCAGTGGATATGTAGAGCTTGGCTCATTTTATGAAGAGGTGGGACATGAACAACTGAAATAGTCTTCTAGCATATGTGGAGCACAAACCACATGAAGTCTAGGCATGCTGTTACACATTTATTTGAGTTAAGGCCTGAGTATGCCCTGTCAAAATGATCAAAATGTTGTTACTGATTTAACTTGGATGAAAATCACTTGATAGGGAAAATAATTTTTATTGTATTATACAGACAATTTTACATGTGTAGTGTTAGAGTATGTTTAATACTTTAGGATCTATGTACTGGGAAATGATTTACAGCTATAAAAAATGTATATATTTTGTTATGTCAGCCACACTACAGTAAACCACATCAATATAACAAAATATTTGACATGCTGCAATTTTTCTACTACCATTTTTGAAGGAAATTCGGACAACGTCTTACATTTACAGCATGATAGAAACCTTTCATAAACCTGGAAAACACAATCAGCCCAGAAGTACGCTGAACCATGAACTTAGTTCTGCACTGTTTCCAGATAGGCTTGAATAGTCCATCAGATGGACAAACGCATTTATTTATTTACTAGGTAATGAGAAGCAGAGTTAACTTTTAAGTACTTCTCTGATGTCAGAGGGGCTTTCTAATGACTAGCTTTATTTTGTCTTTTGTCATCATTTGTTAATTTTATGGTGTGTACAATACTTCTGGTTTGCTTAATAGAGAAGTTTTGTCTTAGATGATCCAAGAGGTAGCTCACAGGTCCAAGGTGCTGGGAAGAACCAGTCCTTAGAGTCCTACCGTTCTTAGGTACAGGTAGGTTAGCAGCAGAGTTACTTCACAGTGAAGGCATAATCACAAAGAAATTCACAAATAAAACCTTCAATGACTTTACTGTCTATTGAGGTTAAACTGTTTTGCATAAGTGTGGAAATGAATTATCTATTCATTTTAGATCCATTGTGTCCTTATTCAGAATAGCTGTTGAAGAAAGGCCAAAGAAATCCTGCATAACACCAGTGGAGCTTTCAAACGCTTCAAAGAGTGCGGTATCAATTGAAATATAATCAGGCATGCTAACATGTTGCTGGCAGGTGAGACTGATGGGCTGTTGTTATTGCACCATCAAAATTATTACTCCTATTATAATTATTTCCTCTAATTCTGGGATAAGTCAGGACCCCACTTCTGTAAGTGGTATATAAACACAAAGGTTCCTGAGCCAAAAGCTTATAAAATACAAAGTAAAATCTTCCGCAGTTGTGCATCAGTTAAGATATGACCCTTAGCAAAAGCAAGAGATGCAGAAAAGGAAGAAAGGACAGACTGACTTTCTGTATTAATCAGTGATGTCTGGTATGTATATTTACTACAGTTGAAATATACTACATATGATTTTTATTTTATTTTATTTTATTTTATTTTATTTTTTATTTTTTATTTTTGTGACTAGACAATGCAAACACAAGCAATTGCTATCCATCCAAATCAACTTTCTCTGGTTGATTCTGAGCATTAGAGAAAATCTGTAGGTCTTTTTCAGCCTTTGGTATCCAACAAGGGGCCAAGCATTTTAACTTGATCAATTTAGATTCCCCTTAAATCCCCAGTGTCCTTCAAATTCTGGGGCCTGTGGCCATAGGCTTAATGAAAATGAGAGACTGGATTGTAATGCTGATAGTTTTGAAAAACAAATCCGAATCATTTACTTCAGGAGGGAGTAAAGCTTTCGTGTAAAGGGACAGATTCTTATGGAAAGTGAATTACTGGCAGAAGATGAACAAAGTCCAGAAGAAGAGCAAGACACAATTCTTGTTTTATTTCCAGCTGCTATATCTTGAGCTTTGTGGGAAAGGGATCATCTGGCTGTGTTAAATACTGAAGTCAGGTTAGAAAACCCCCAAAAGTATAAGATTTCACAAATCAAAAGACTTTCATATGGAAAAATCCAAAATGCTTAAATTTCCATGCTAGTTGTGCTTTTCTTATTGTGTACAAGTTGCGTTGCTTTCATTTATAAGGAAATTTATTTCTTAGCAAAATCTTTAAGATTATTGATAGCTTGTATTTGGATGTTATATTTTGATAAAAATTAATTTAGTATTAAAGTATGCAACATTTCAAAAGCAAACTAAGAGACAAAATTCTTTTCAAAATATTTTTAGAGGTTTCAGTGAGAGGATAATGAAATGAGCCTAAATGATCTGCAAAGTCCTTTTGGAAAATAATAGCTTTTTCACATTTCTGTAATCATTTTTTTTTAAGATATGGATACTGATTGTGCATGATGATTCATAGTCTCCCTTCTATATCTTAGTTCCCCTTTCCTTTTTTTTCCCTTCACATATCCTCAGCTCAGCTTAACTAGAACCATTTTGTGTCTCTCTCCGCTTTATGATATGATGAATGCAGCCATTCTTCTCTCCCCATCATTACAGCTGGTCTTTGATCCAGTACAGCTAATTTATATTTACCATCTATCATCTACCATCAAAACTTTATTGGAAAAGAGGTGCACCTGGACTGAATGAATTTCTTTTGATGGAGTTTGAGACTATTTTAGGACTTGTGATTAGGACACATTCATTCTCTTAATGGAACGCAACAGAACCATCTTCAGATTTGTGCCAGCCAACACTTGGTTTGTTTCAGCGTGTCATGGATATTTCAGAGTTCATCCAATGTTAGACTTGGCTAGCCTCAAGGTTATCTTCCCTGGTAAATTCTGCTGTGTTTTATACACATATAAGTCATGTAGGTATTTGTAGCACAATCCTAATCATAAGTCATTATAAAACTATAGGGATGTATCTACCCAACAGACTGTAGAAAAGCAGGATATATTAGACAATTCTAACCCCTGCTCTTCCATAGCTGAATTGTTACTAGTACCTGAGCTTGTTGGTTTCATGTAATTTAGATATGTCTTCATTGCATATTAACACAAACATACTCTAAGATTATAGATGTACATTCAAATAAAAGTGTTTCATCAAAAAATCTATCATGAAATTTCTTTAGACAATTCATTAGTAAAAGTATCTATTCTATGACAAATAGTGTTGTTACAATAACAACTGAAATTCTTGCAGACAAGCCAATTGAACAGTCTTTTTATTTAATATCAAATCATAACATGCAGCTGTGAAGTGTGGGCTACACTGTTAATTCCCCTTCATGTGATCTGAAATACATGTTGCACTAGGGGGTACCAATGGTAAATATCTACACAGTACTTAAATAACTTATTCTTAGTGGAGTCAGCTCTAGGCTAAGACAATACAAGTAGATCCCCACATGGGCACTAAGCGTCTAAGATTTTATTACAGTTAATGAAGACCTAATTAATAGAGCCAAGAGTGATTTAGCTCATCTAAAGTAAAAATCTACTGTGTGGTCAATAAAGGAATATCTAAGCATGGCTGACTCTGCTGGGCTTGATTTAATTGCCCTAGATAGCTAAGTAACTTGAGATGCCCCAACTCATCTGAGACATGTTCAAAAGCTTAGGAATATGATACAGATCCTAAAGGAGAATAACAACCTCCTGGAGCAGCAGCAGGAGGACCAGTTGGATGCTGCAGAGCAGCTCAAAGAATGAAAGGCTACCCCCGGAGCTGTGTGCTGAACAGCACTGAGTCAGCTATCTAGCACAAGGGTTTGTGTGTAGATGCTTAAATTACATCGTCTTAATCTCACATCGAATCTGACCCAAACTTTTTTTTTTTTTTTTGGAGAAATTGTTATGTTTTGTTACATGTTACTAGAAAAAAAATGGAAAAACCAGCCATTCCAGCTCCTGGGAACTCCTCCCACTGTCCCCAGTAAGAGGACACTGGAGCTGTCTCTCGATAATGAGACTTAACTGGGGAAACCTGACTTGTCTGAAAGGTCTGCATCACTATGGGGAAGTCCCTTGATTCAGTGAAGAAACCTGTCTTAAAGATGGAAGGTTAGAAGTCTAGAAAGTGACTATTCAAATGAAGTTCTGCAAAGCTTCTACTGTGGCCAGATACCTGTCTGTGACAGAGATCCATGCTACCTGGAGAGCTTCATCACAAGCAGGTGGTGTAAGAAGCTCTAAGTTGCAGCCTGCTGGCAGGGAACCTGGAAACTCTCCAGTTTTTGTGGCCAAGGTAGTCCAAGACAGTACTGCCCCAGAGTCGTTGGATCTTGCAGATGACTGTGTCCTAACAGCTTACCCCAGTCTATTGAAAATCTTCTTGTATTTTGATGAGAACTTGTCAAACTCAGCATGGTTCTGCAAAACACTGAAAGTAAAAAAATATATTAAGAATTTCTTAGGTTAAGAGGCTGTAGTTGGTCCTCTTATCATCTTTCAGTACAGCATACTTGCTCCATGTCACGTAATGAAGGAGTGGCAGTACAATCATACATAAGAGTTGCATTTGACCTCTTGGTGTATGTTAGGAAAACATTTAGTCTAATAATTTGGAAAATTCTCTGAATAGGAAAAAGAGACTTCAGGTGGAAAATTCCTGTCAAAGTAATATTTCTAGTTCAAGTTTTGTGAAGAAGATTGAAATGAAAACAACAGGTTTTCTGAGTGAAATGACAGATTTTAAGAATCAAGGACTTACACCCCAGACAGTAGTGTAATGATGCCATGACTTATAGCAGGCTCCGTAGTGGATTTACCATGGGTGCAGGAGAATGTGCAAAAAGATCTGTACTACTCCCTCCCCTCTTCAGACCTCATTAGCATGACCTGCTCTACTTGGGGAAATGATCCTGTTGCGTCTCTGCAGTCTGCTCCCCACCTGGTCCCCATCACAGCTGTATCCAGTCACTGGCTCACCATGTGACTCATGATGGGTTGTTCACTGATAATAACCCACACTTCATAATTCATTTTTTTAAGTCCTCCCTGATAGATCATCAGTTCCAGAGAACCTGTGCTATACAGTGACAGAAATGCAAGAAAAGAGATTATTAAAGAAAGCATAACAGACTCCAAACACCTAGGCAGAGTCAAGGTATCCATACTTCACCTTGTTAGAATATAACAATAACATAGCACATCACACTTAAGTGTTGATATCATCTTTTTCTATATTTGATTTAGAATAAAACCACCAGATGTTACAATAATCAGGGTCTATTGGCCTTGGTCAAGTTAGAGGATTGTAATCATTTATTAACTTAATCCTTTTCATGTGTTTCAAGCCAGAAAATAAACACTTATTTCTAAGCATAGTATCTGCCTGCTCAACTTTTATTGTAGCCAGAGCACTGGTGTTAATTAAATGTTGTGTGGGATTTTAATCCCTATCATTTGCCAGGATGCACACAGGAAGACAGCACCTTAAACAATGCATCACATCAGAGAAATCTATTTAATCATTTTCTTTATTATCCAGTGAGTGTAGAACTTCTTATGGTATTGTGATGCTCTGTATTCACAGTCCCCTGATAGCACAGAAGTAAAACCGTTAGAGTACTACCAACCTCAAGTTTGCAAAAAGTTTTTTTCCTTTTTTTTTTTTTTTTTTTTTTTTGGTTTTTTTGTTTTGCTTGGGGNNCTTTTTTTTTTTTTTTTTTTTTTCTGAGCTTGTTGGTTTCAGCTGGGAGCATTTCAAGACTTCCTTAGACTCCACATGATCTGAGAACTCCTTTTTAATGAATATATTTCTGTTATTTCTTGATCACAAAGCTAAGGCTTTTAGGAAAACCAAACAAACTAACAAACAAAATCCAAAACTAATAATGTATGACAGAGTGTGACAGAATTCTGATTTATTCAGGATTTTCAGAGGTGTCTGCCTACGCTTTATACACTGCAAGTGACAACGTCTGCCCATAAAGCAAAGACTTTATTCAAAATACCAGCTTTTACTGTAATCTCAATAACAGTAACTAACAAATTCTTAAACAGAGCAAAAGCAAAGTAATTAGGTCAGAGTGCACAGAAGTAACAAGGAAGGAAAAATAGCCCTTTCCTGCATCCATCAGAGTCCTCCCAGACCTGTCTGCTTCCCCATTTGGTTCAGGCCACTCAGAAACTAGCTGGATTGCACCAGCTTTGCATGCTCCTTTGCAGCCTCCAGGGTCTGTCTTCTTCCACCACCTCAAAAACCTAGCTATGTGTTTCTCCCTTGCTCTTTCCAGCAGTCCCTCTGGAGATACAGTCTCCCAGCTCCTCATTGTGACTCCCTTCAGTTTCCAGTCCTCCCCAGAATAGATTTCAGAAGCAGCTTCTCCAAGGGGCCTCCCAGCTGCTGAGGCAGTGCAGTGTCTCCCTCTCTCCAGGGCTCTCCCCTGACTCAGTTGCTCTCCCGTAAAACAGCAACAAATAAAGCAGACACTGGTCTGTTACCCCAGGGTTTTGCAAGGCTAATTTTATACGTCTTTTGTAACCTGCTACAGTAACCTCTGGGCTGGACTGTTTCCACAGCCTTGGTCCTGATTTCAAGAAGTAGATCATTATGTTTGTGTGTTTATGCAAATATATATCACTTTTGTGTGCTTTACTTTGCACATTTTCACATGCGTCTAACTATGCATCTAACCAAATGATGTCTGCCAGACTCACAAGTAGTACAGCTAAGGCTCTGCGTGCGCAACCCAAATAGTAGCATTAGATATATATATATAACACAAACAGAAAAAAAAGTTATTACAGAGTTAGAATGTCATTTTTAAGTCATTCTCACTCTTGTAGTAATCAAATATATTTACTAGTTTATTATGCAAGTTAAATATATTCTGCCATTGTGTTGCTCTCAGAAATCCAAAGTAAATAGAAATTCACTTTCCTTAATAAACATGACAATATATGAATGGTTTTCATTCACTCAATTAGACTTTATATATTGATTTATAAATGGGCAATAAATGCTAATAAATGTTTAACAGATATCTTAATAAATGATTTATCAATAGTTACAAGTTGTTGCAAAGTCTAATGAGCAATTGGGTTTTTTATATTCATCGCTCACAACTCCTTTGATAGGGATTCTGAGGATTGTCTGTGGCATACCATTCATGCTTCCATTATCAATTTATTTACCATTTTAAAATGAAAATGCATATGAAGTTTGATCTAAAATAATGCTTAAAGATGTTCTCTTATCCTTCTCTAAAGACAGTATCACTCAAACACAAGTATAAATTAGATAAAAATCTACTTTTGGCAATTGGGCCTATTATATCCTTATACATTGTCTCTGTAACTAGTGTAGGGCCTTGGAAGTAAATCCCTGGTAAGAGTTTCAAAGTGAAGAGTATAATCCAAATATAAGCCAATAAACTTTGTAAAGAATAAATCTTTGAAACTCGGGACAAGAAAACTTTCTCACTTCAGGAGAGATGTTTTTCTTTCTGCAGCTAAGTAGTCACTTAGCTGATATTTGAATCTTAACTCATGTTTCCTGAAGTTGTTCTTTGATCCAATACTGCTCAGTCAAAATCCACTATTGTAAGTTTATATATGGGATAGAAAAGTGACCTCAGAATGTCACACCATGTGTTTCTCATGAGCTGTTAGCATGCTATTCCCTTATGATTAGAAATGGCAAGATTCCCCTGTGTTGAATGATCCCGTGATATCATGGGACTTGCATTTCTCTGGATCTGTAGTTACTTCAAGAAGGCAATGCAGCACAGAATCTCTTTTTTTTCCTAAACAAATGTAAGACTTCCAAAGCATCAGAATAATGGGATTTTATGTAAGCATGAGGACAATAGCTGATTCAGTCTGGTGTTCAGGGGCAAGAACTGGACATTTAGTTAATCAGCTGGAAATGTCTATTTACTGGAGACTAGATACATGATACTGCAAAGGACAATGCATCATTGAAAAACTGACTCTATGTCAAAATGAAAACATAGGCCTGGAGACCATGAAACACATTTTGCTTTCATATAGTTCTCTCTATTTCAGTAGAATGACAGCACACCGAGGATAAGAGCTCACTCCACACACACGCAAACACAGCAGTGTGTGGCTTGTTGTACAATGGCCATCTGCAGCAGACGTGCAGGAGTGATCCAGAAGTAAAATGGGACTGGAAAGAAAATGAAGCAAGACTGATAGTTAGGACCAGCCAAGAAAGGCTGTTTTTGGAGATGGGAGGAATTTTCAGGTAAATCCCAGCATTTCAGGCGATAGGGCTCTAGGTGAATTGGCATCCAAGAGAGAGATGAAGGTGATGGAAGGTGAGTTGCAGGTGTTCTGATTCTTAGTTACAGAGCAAAATTGTAGCCTCAAAGGAGGCTGCCTTTTCTCTGAAGGAAGAAAAGTGCAGTGATTATGTCTATTCCTATAAACTGTGGGGAATGCGATTATACGGGGGTGGAGTGGAAGGAGGAACAGAATGAAGAGATGGGTGAAAGCCTTAGGGTTCCCACACACACACCAGCTAATCTCCCGAGACCACATGTCTTGGAAGAGGAAGAGCTCATGCTAAGATGCCTGGGGCTCTTCCACTGCTGAGCTGCATACTCTTCCAGCTGTGTCAGTACCTCTTTTGGAGGAAATGCTAGGGGGAAGGAGGAAAAGATGAAACTTGGAGCTTTCTGGGTTTATCGCCAAATATGCTGGACACCCTGTACTTACTGAAGATGCAAGTGTCCAGGGTTAGTCTGTAAATAAGAATGGAAAAGCGGTGACTACATTTTCAAACCACCATAGCAAAACATTTATTTGCAAGTGACTTTGTGAGTTTATTTGGAAGAGCTGTCTCCTTACTTCTTCTGCTCTGTGTCGAATCAGAGAGTGCTGTACAGTAAGGACTTGGTGAATTCAGTTGTTTCTGAGTTTCTTACTTAGCTCTGAGCACCTCAGAAAAGTTCAGGAATGACTTTCAATCAGGCATTTTAAAATTGTTTTTAATTTATCTAAAAACAGGCTAAAGAGTTTAATTAACTGGCTCAGAGTAATAGTTATACCATTTTTCCTCTGCTATCAGCTTTCACTTTTATTTACGATGGGAGTCCCCCTTGTATCTCCTTTCCCACAGGGCCCACTATCACTAATATTTCTGTGATCTGTGAATAAACCAAAATTTAAAGTTAGTACTTACAATCAATGCAAATTAATGATTTCTTAAAAAAAAATATTTCAATCGGGAAAAGCAGCTTTGTAGTTGAAAATCCCATGCTGGCCTTAGAGTGGGAGTTTTTCCAGCCTCTGCTTAAATCCAAAAAAATACTGCAATCTTCTGGCACAGGCTCACTGTAATGCTTTAAAAACAATTTAGCAACTGTCATTGCTGTAATTACAGTAACTAATTACCATCCTTAGCAAACAAATAGCTTAACATAATACGCAAGCCGAATCAATTTTGAAGAAATGCAAATTCCGAAAGCGAAAAAGGGCATTTTGGCAAACCTGAAAGAGAAGCGGGAAAATAATACACTTTGTTTTATCTGCACATAATTCCCAGGGAATATCATATCATAAATATTTGCATTCAGTTCTTATCAGGACATTTGCATTTGCTTCTTATCAGTCTGCAGGCCGGACTCTGCCAGATAGAAAGTAGAGCTCCACACCATGCACATATTTCTAATGAATCACGTCTCAGGCCGAGAGAATATTTTGGCTGGAACTTTATCACTGAGATGAAGAGGTCATTTACTCTCAGAGTCGGTTCATCTTGGAATTGTCTTGAGATTTTGATGTGATTCAACCAACATTTTTTAAAAAGAAAAAACACACGAACTTTGCGTTCTGTTCATTTCTGTAGCACTTATTAAGTCTGATTGTTTGAGAAGTAATTCCTCCCCCCAAAATCAAAATCATATGTAAACAGATTTGATTCATATTTATATCCCACACTCCATAACAAACAATGCTGTACATTTTCCACTGTACAGAGAAAGAATAAAGCAATAACAGACTAAAAATAAAGACTAAGTATGAAACAAGCCGCACTTAACAACCATTATCTTGAAATTTAATGCCAAATCCTTTTGTAGTACTTCAGAAATACGTTTGATTAGTGGCAGTTTTCTCAGTAATGAGAGGAAATGTTTATGATGAGAAAACAGTCTCTCTAATGAGCCATCAGATTTCCTTAGCAGCTTCCCCAGGAAAAAGAAAATATATTTTTTTTATCTTTTTATTATAAAAAGTACATCTCACCTGTAAGAAAAACAAGTGGAAAATGTCATAAATGAGTTGCATACATTTTCTCATTACTGGCTCAAACACACAAACAAAGGGAACATACAGCAAAAACACTTAATCGACTTGATTCTGCTTTTTGCATTCTACATGTATTCAAGAAGGTTGTGTTTGTTTTTACTTGGAATACATAAATACATTCTGTGATGGCAAAAAAGTCACTCACAACCTACCAAACCTAAGTATAAAACTGATAACTATTACATGCCATCTGGGAAAAGGCATATTTTTCATGAGTGCAGTATTTCCAAATATTTAATTGAACCGAATAATTATTTTCAGAGCACAAATATCCCTTTTTATTTATTTTTTATATTTACATACATTTTTTATACTTGTAATCAAATTCAGAATTTAAAACAACTTTTGTCTCAAAGTGTATACCTTAAAGCCATGCATGTTACCACTTTCAAGTTCCTGAACTAGTGCAACAGCCAGATTCTCACCTCATGCAAATTGGTATTGTTTAATGCAGTTTTGCTGTTTACACCAGCTGACTATTTGGCATTATTTATTTTTATATAACTTGGAAAGTTAAATCTGGACTAGTGATCAATCTACTACGTGGAGTGTGATTTCTTTTATGTGTTGTAACGTAGCAAACAAATTTGTCTCCTGGTTGTTTAAAGCAGTACAAAAACATTTTAAAATGGAACTATTTTTTTTCTATGTAATGATCACTTAAAGTTAGTTTCACCTGATGCCCAAGTATTCCACTTTGATTTATTTGTTGAAACGCACAGTGCAGTTTCTAATTCATTATTATTCAAATGACTGATACAGCTCATTTGGACCAAGGAAAACATTGCATCAGTGGTGTCAGAATTATCTGAAAACAGCTCCTGAAGCCATACTGCTGTTGCCACAACTTGGGATGTTTCTGATAATATACTGTGACCATTATAGAGTGAATGTTGTCCTACCCTTTCCTGATGGAAAATCTTGATGCATTATAGCAGCGCTGCAAGCATGGGGCAGGATGCTTGGCTGCCCTTCAGCTGTAATGAAGAATGCACATGTGTATGCAAGAATAATTGTTGGAGATCCACAGTTATAGAAATCATCCAGCCATTGTTTCTATAGGAGAGAGTGTAAAGCTGTTCCTTGAATTGTCAGAAAATGATGGAAAAACTCCACCAGCAGACAATGTCATCCTCAAGACATCTCAGAGATCTCCTTTGGAATAAGTACATACCTGACTGGACTCAGCTTCTGAACACTTTCCCTACACATAAAATGTGCAAGAAAAGTAAAATAATAATAATAATAATAATAATAATAATAACAACAACAACATGATGTCTGTCTCTAATATTCTTCTATGAAATCAACTGTGACTTTATTAAAAATGAAAATTTGGTATTTGCTGTAAAAAGGGAGCAGTTAAGTCCTTGTTTCTGTGTTGCTGAATGTATACCACTGCAGTCAGTGACAATTTAGTCATTTTAGCTCATTGGCAGCAGTTTCATCCTCATCCACAGCCTTTTTCTCCTTGTCTCTCATTTTAAATTACTTTCATATTAAGCTAGGACTAACAGTACAATGCAAAAGCCATTTTGAACACGTAGTTTAATTCCATAACTCATCTGGTCTAGAAATCATCTCGATGGTTCATGTTTTATCATTTGTTTTTAGCCCTTTCTTTGAGGTGGGAAGGGCTTACAGTTAAGAGCCCATTATCAGAGTGAAGGATGCAGGAAATCCAAAATATTTATGTTTGTTCATGGCACATGGACAAGAAACAGTGCTCAGGAAAAGGGTTTTCTGATTAAGTGATTGAAAACACTCTGGTGTATGTTAATGGCTTCTTCTGTCCAACAGATAACATCATCTTTAGCCTTATCGCTGTTCTTGAACTTATTTTAAACATTCTCCTGTGCTCTTCCAATTATATACTATGCTCTTTTGGCATCCCATCTCGTCACTGCAAATCATCTCATTTGTTTGCTTTCTAATTTTTTGCCAGCAGGTTGGGTGTAAAAAGGAGCATTTAACAGATACTTGAAGTGAAAAAATACTTTCCTGAGTGAAATTAATTTACATGGAATTAAACCATACACTTACAGAAAAAGAAAAATTGGTTTTAAAAAGAATAAGGTTTGAATTTTAATATGTTGATATCATTCTGGCTGCATGAGCACTGTGAAAAGATAAAGATGAAGGAAGATCTGATCATTATTTAAATGTACGCAGAAGAGCCCCAACAAAATAAAATTAGGTAAGATCATCATAGATCACAATTTGTAAAATACTGAACATGTCCTTGTCTTTTTGGCTGTAAGAATCTCTCCAGGATAAGAAATTTTGAAGGTTTTTGTAGTAATCATAATACTACTAATAGTAACATATAGGGCACATTTCATTGTGCAGGATCCCAAAGAGGTTAACAAACTACTTCTGTTGCTTCATTAAATTATTACTGCTTCCCATAAAAAAGGTATGTCTGCATCAGAGGTACATTGTTATTGGGATAGTGTCTGTGTCAGTATGAGGAAGAAGTCCCATTCAGAAATTAGTGGGCTAACTATACTTCTAGATTTGACCTCCTAGCCTACTTGTTGAAGGTGCAGCACTGTGCAGAAGAAGAAAATAAAACAACTTTGCTGGTGAGACAGAGCGAGAAGAAGCAAGGAATGGAGGGAGGAAAAGCAAAGAAGAGGGTTGACTGCCTTCTGAGACCCCATTCAAGTTCATTTCTGCATTTTATCTGCTAGTTTGAAATATAGAAAGGGTTCCTGAGCACTGCCTAAAATTCAACCCTACCATTGTCCAAGCAAACCAGTTTACTCTCCTGGCCAGTAGGAAACATATTTAAATCTTGTGACTGTGAGCTGGGCATTGAAGGAAGACTGATATTTTCTTGTTTGAGGGACTAATCACCATGATATTTTACAAGAGGTAGGTTGCACCAGTAGAGGCCACAGTAGTTTAAAAGAAAGGGTGGGAAGAGCTATAGGAAAGGAAGAGACCCAGGTTGTGCATGCCAGGCAGACAAAAACACTCCAGAGGAGCTCTGAGTGAGGGAAGGGACAGCAATGAAATACCCTTGACTGGTTCTGCTGAAGTATCTAAAATGTAGATCTTACTGACAATTTTAAACTGTAAGTAGTTAAAAGTTCCTAGGAAGGGCATTTCTTCTTGTGTCCATGAGAAAAATCTGAGTCTAGGTCTGTATTTCACATCTCTCTATCTCTTGCCTTTAAATGAGAGTGAGAGACATCATTCAGATGTTTATTCTCTCGGAAAAGAGAAAAGTTGATCAAAATTTGCAAGGTGGTCAGTATTTGAGATGTATTAGTATTACTTTATATGGAAACTACATGAAGCTGATCACATTTTTAAAGGAATAAAATAATTGATAAATATTACCATTGTTTATTGAACATGTATAGTACTCAGCTACACATAGAATTACTCTAACACCTCATAAAACTATTTAACACATTATTTGATGAAAAATGGAAAAATTTCTCAGATAACATATTCCTCAAGTACTATTCACCCAGCTACAATATAGATAAGAGATTTTTATGAAAGCAGAAAACACTTTAGGATCCCTTTGAATTGAAGGACCTACATAAATATTGTGTCCTATATACAAGAGAGTGTTTATTGGTCTAGCTTTATTCAAATTACTGCACCTACACCCATTTTTATTGATGTGAATACAACCCAGGTTATAAGCATTACATGTTGACTTCTCTATTAACAAACATACTTGCCCATCTGTCTATCCTTATGTCTTTGTCTAACTTTGTCTAGGATACATACATGAAACTCTTCATGCATCATTGAAATGCTGGCATCCATGGAGGTGAAAGGCAATTTCTGCTTAACAGGAGACAGAAACATAAAACAAATGTTTAGGACAGGAAGTGAAGGAGAACTAATCCAGCTGAAACTCCAGGGGATTCCAAGCAGACAGAATAATATTTGTAGATGTGATTAAATTTTCAGTTATGAATGATTTTTCCCATGAATTTAGGACATTCTTCTGTATCTAGTTGTTGTTGTTGCTGTATCATAAACTGAACCTAATATTAATGTAGGTATATTTTAGTTGCAAGTATTTGCTTTCCAGTTTCTCAGAAAATCATTACAACCAATATATTTCTGAAGTGCTGATGTGGGCCAACTATATCTAATACCTATTGTCCATAGGGTGTGACTGATTATCTAAATGTTATAGTTTTGCTTTGGATTCCTGATGAATGGCTGATATTTTTTAAAGCCCCCTACAACCAAAGAAGAAATATCAAGGAATGAAAGATGAATGTAAGACAACACTCTACTAGTATAAATATTTGTGTTGACATTACTCAGAGTCTTGGGAATCATGGACATTTCTACAAATGAAAGTTTTCAGCAGTTTTCAGCAAAATCTACACATTTAGCTATAATGCCAGAAATAAGGAGGTGAACAGTGTTAACTGCTTTTTTTTTTTTTTAAACTAGTCATATAAAACTTTTTGTATTCTTTCTTTCAACCATAGCAATTGTCCACATAAGCTGTCACAGAGGTGTCTCCTCAGTGTCAGCCAAGACTACATTGGTGTTAGAAGATGCAGGTGAGCACAGGCACTGTAACACAAGAATGGCTCAGACACATTAATTAACCCCTGCTTCTGTTTATTTCACAGCAGACATTTAAGGGAATTTAATAAAGGGTTACAGGGCTAAATGAGAGCTCAGTTTTGGATCTGTTTGCCTGCATGGGCATGAGGCCACCCTGGAAATCACAACTTATGGCTACTGGTGTGTGTGTCATTTGGGCTTTATTCCCCTCTGTCAGCAGGCAGAGTCATGACAAACTAAATGTTAACCTCAAACTCCCAAGTTGTTCTCCCTTTCACAGAATGTTTAAGGTTGGAAGTGACCTCTGGAGGCCATCTGTTCCGAGCCCCTCCTCAAGCAGGGACTTGGCTGCTTGCCCAGGACCATGTCCAGGTGGCTTCTGAAGGTCTCCAAGGAGGAGCCTCCACAGCCTCTCTGGGCAGCCTGGGCCAGGGCTCCGCCACCCGCACAGCACAGAAGTGCTGCCTGGGGTTCAGGGGGAGCCTCCTGGGCTCCAGTTTGTGCCCACTGCCTCCTGTCCTGGCACTGGGCACTGCTGACAAGAGCCTGGCTCCATTCTCTTTGCACCCTCCCTTCAGGTATTTATACACATTGATCCCCCTGAGCCTCCTCTTCTCCAGGCTGAACAGTCCCAGCTCTCTCAGCCTCTCCTCATAGGACAGGTGCTCCAGGCCTTTGATCATCTTGGTAGCCCTCTGCTCGACTTTTTTTACTGAAACCCTGTGGTGCTGTGAGGAGACAACAGGGAGGAAAGGGCCTTGGTCTGCATCAGCTCCTCCTGGAGCCATGGCAAGCTCTCTTGCCCAGCCACTGCCCTGGGAAACATCTCTCATGGGCTGCAAGTGCAAAGGCAAGGGCAAAGGGGGGCTGGACAGAGTGCAACATCTAGGTGCTGGCATGAGGGCCAGCAGGCTGCCCATTCTTGGGGAGAGGACCACTTGGCTGGGGCTGCCTCTCTGTCTTCTGGGCCACTTCACACCAGTCCTGGGGCCCCCCATGACAGGCCTGCCACATACTTCTCAGCCTACAGCCATTAAAAAAAAAAAAAAAAAAGTGGAAAAAGCCTGCAGATAGAGAAAATCACTGTGAGGGATGGTGATGACCACTGTAGAGAAGTTTCTGGACCTGACAGGTTTTCAAACTTATGTTTAAGCACTATTCTATACCCCAGTTGATGTCCTAACCCTCAATAATAAATATTCTTTTTGATGTAGTCTAGAACAAAGAGAAGAAAAATACGGTCTCTTTGCATCTGGAAAATACCGATTGAAATATCATCTTTAGTAAGTCTGCTCTACAGACACTAATTGATATTGTCTGAATAAGTGGAAGTGCCTGTCAGAAAAGCCTTTTAAACTGCTGACTTCTTTTTCTATCCAGTATACTTAAAATTGGCATGATGTTAGCTTCCCTCTTAGAAACCCTTGTATTTTGATTTATGAATGTTTTCAAATTTTTAAGATTCTCAAAAACGTTGTTTCACCTGTAAGTAGAGAGATAGCTTGTTGGCTAACTGCCTTGAATGAGTGTGTGCCAGGTAATGAATAATGCCATGTTCAATATTCTAAATTTGTGTTCCAAATTCTGAATTCCGAATGAGCTGCATGGAAGTATACTGATAAGTGACTGATTTTTACTGCAAGGATTGTCTTATTTTAAACTTTAAATTTAGTTGCCTTACTTTTACTCAAAGGATTTTTGAGTGGAAGGGAATTTAAAGTGATAGTCAATAAATTCCTACATCTTTCTAAGTAGTCTTCTTGGAAGATGCTAAACAGAAAAAAGAGGGATAAATCAGTATAATATATTTCTGCAAAATAAAAGGACCAAACTCATCCTTGGGTGTATCTACCAAGAGTTAGGCCAGGAATGAATTTAGCCTGAGTACTGAAGTACCAAATCTTTTGAAATACTCTCCTGAGACCAGTCAGTCTTTATAAGCAAACACTATATTTTAATTCCAGCACTCCTCTTAATTACATTATATAACAAAATTAGAAAAAATACCAAAGTGAGGAATGCAGGGAAAGCACTTACTAGTGGTGGGTTCTGAAATACTGCACTATTTTCCAGTCTGGAATATAAAACATTGTGTTTATTTCTCATTTACATAACCTTATGATAGCTGCTATGTAATAAGCATTTTTGAAAACTGAAGATAAAAAAATCAATTTTATCAAGGACAAAGAAAATAAATCTTTTAGAAATTTAAAATGAAATGACCTAAGTTTTATTTGAATATATGACTAAGGTCATCATCATGTAAAGAAATGTGAAATGAAGATAGTTCACATATTTTGCTGCTGCACGTGCTACAGAGAATATATATTATTCTAAGTTTTCTTTTCCTCTTTAAGTAACACTTCCAGAGCATAACTACTGTCATATTTACAGACATGGAAAACTACTAAAATAGTGAAAATGATAAGGAAAATAACATCAAAAGTCAATTATAATTATCACAACGTATTTTGGTCAGTGTAATACCATGGAACTGATAATCATTGTTTAAGTAAGTGCAATTAAGTAGCTGCCTTAACACCAATAAAACGCTAAATTAAAAAACAGCTTGGATATAAAAAAAGTCATAGTAGCAGGATTGCATTTAGTCAGTCAAATATATACAATGGTGTAGCTGTGGAAATGATTGACTACATTAGCTACCACTGCGTATTTTGATTGCTCTTCACCTAACTTGTACAAATCCTTCAGGTTATTTTGGTTTATCAGTAAAATTTGAGTTACAGAGAGTTGCTACTACCTTTGTTCCTTCTAGTGTTGTTTTACTATATTTTATCAGAATATTGTCTATCAATAGAGTGCTCTTTTGAGAAGCGTATTTTCTGACTATTAACTTAAGAAAAATGGCCATCCTCTTGAAAAAGCCATAAGCCTCAATGTTTTATTGACTGAAGCCTGTGTGAATTATTTACACCTCCACAGACTACATGAGGAATGTTTCTGTTTCAGTATGGTAGAACATGTGTTTTGCACAGGCATAAATGGTAACAAAAAGTGCAAGTTGAAAGTGAAGAAACATAGTCACAGACAGACCAAATTTGGCCCACTGGAAAATAATTAATAGCTGTAGAAAACTATTAGTGACATTTAAAAAAAATATTCTACAGATTTTAGGAGCATAGATGTGGAACTATTAGAATATCGTATACATCTGTCACAATGATTTCCCAACAAGATGTTGTGAGCAGAAGAATTTCTAAAAGTCATTTGGTCACCAATGATCCTGGTTTATGACTAAAGTCAGAGATGGATTAGTAAAATTAATGCCAGAATATTGTAGTCTGCAGTAAAAGATGTAATCTCTTTTCACAATGCATAGTGCAACTGGGTACCAGGCAGACAATGACAATCCTGTCATAAATTAGTATTCACTGCAAACAAATAAATCGAAGAATGGCTTAGTATTGACACCCTTTTACACAGAGGTATGTATCTTGAAAGAAATAGGACAGAATTTGGGCACGTCCATTCTTTTTTTTCTCAATGTGTTCCAGTTGAAATCCGCAAAAGATTACCAATAACATTTTATTTTTTGTCTTCTATGATTTTATTATTTTATTTTATTTTATTTTATTTTATTTTTCACTAGAAAGGGATAGACTTCTGTTTTTTGTTTTGTTCTGTTTTGTTTTTCTGTAGGGGCTCTCCTGTGTAGGTTAAAGTAATTTCACACATGTGAGGAGTTCTTCGGGTGCTTCTATCATGTTAAAAAAAAATCCAAAAGCTCCTTTTGAAACTTTTTATTTTCTTTTCACTTCCCCAGTTGGCATATTACTTTCTAATGGCATTTAATGTTAAAAAACTTGTCTTTCTTTTCTTATCTATTTTCTTATCTGTTTCCTTATCTGTGTCTCCATGTTTTTCATTACCCTTATGCTATTCATCAAGATAAAGGGGGGCCCAACACTGTCTTTCTATTTCCCCAAAGATTCTTTGTACACTCCATCTTTGTAGGAGAATTTCCTTTTTTAGTTCTTGACCTTTAAGAGGAGCTTGTGCCAAGATGGGCTCTATACATTATCTGAATCCTGCTAAATATGTTTGAAGTTCAACCCTATGTTAATGATGTCCACAGAAGTCTTGGCATCATCTTCAAAGACATGTAGGGCCATATTTTAAAGGTATTTAGGCACCTAAGCATGTTTTTATCTGTAGTTTTAGGTGCCTAAACATGGATTTATCTGCTGTATTAGCTGACTAAAAAGATGTGTTTATGTGCAGTTTTAAGAATCTGGCCATAAATTCTCAGGTAACTCCAGAAATGTTTAACCAGAAACAGAAAAGCTTCCAGAAGGAAATACATCACTGTATGATTTGGGGAATTTGGTGGCTGCTTCCTCAGCATGAATTCAAGACTAGCTTGTAAGTCCAGTGATAACTCATGTGAACATTAGCATGTTTGTACTGGAGATGACAAAATATCCATCTAGCCCGCTGTCCCATGGCCAGTAGTTGCCAGTAGCAGAATCCAAAAAAAAAATATAACTAGCAAGGAGAGAACAGTACTTCTCCTGGCATATCCTGCCACTTTCAGCATGGATTAGGGATTTCCTGAGACAGAGGCTGCTTGTTTAACTACTCCTTCTTAACATGCTGTCAGCACTTACTGGTCACAGAAAGAAATGACCCGAGGTTTCCAGAAAAAATAGCCACAGCATATTTAGAATCTCCTTTTAAGGGGTAGTAGATAACTAATATCATTTACTGTTACTCATTTTATATTTAGGAGTTTTTCCCAATGTACCTTATTTTGGCTTCCTTGACTTTAAATCGCATCAGCACAGAGATGTGTCGGTACCTTCTTGTAACCTCCGTCCACTGTGAATGTATTCCTGTTCTTAGCTTCCCCTCCTTCATACACACTTTATACACTCTCTCTCAGTTTCTACCAGCTTTCCTGGTAAAGAAATGAGACTAATTGATCCATAGTGCTAACAATCTCCCCTGGAGCCCTTTCTAGACCTTGACATAATGTTTGCTCCCCTCTGCGACTGAAGAGGGTTGGGCAGGGAGTACCAGGCCACAGCTCAGCAATTTACTGAGATCGTTTACAACTCTTGGTTGAGCACTGTATGGTCCTAGAGATTTGTTACTGTTCCTTTTATCAACAGGCTCTAAAACCTCTTCAGCTTGCACTTTTGATTGAGACAGTTCCTCAAACTTTTTCTCTTTTCGAAAGACTCTATGCCCCTTGAGAATGAACATTAATGCAAAGAATTCTCTGAGTTTTTTTCTCTGCTAAAGCTTTATTTTCATCAAGCTCTCCTTTTGCACCTTTGTCATCCATCAGCTCTACAGACTCTCTGGCAGACTTTTTGTTTCTTGATGTGTCTGAAGATGACTTTACTGTCAGTTTTTATACCATTAGCAAGTTGTTCCTCAAAACCTTTTTTGGCCTGCCAATGGTTTTATATTTATGGTTTTGCATTTAACTTACTTGTGTTTAGACTAGAAAGAATTTGCAGACAAGCTAAATGCCAAGATTATCCATGGAAGTAGAAGAACTGGATCAGATTAGGAGTCCACTTTTCTTATCTTGACAGTGGCTAACCCCAGATATGTCAGAGAAAAGTGGAAAAAAAGGGAAAAAAAAAAGAAATAGAATATGTTTTCAGAAGACCTGGTAGAAGACATTACAGTGAGTGGATTTTTCCAGAAGCATAAAATTTTATATTACTAATATTTTCAAATCCAATCCTCATATGAACCTCTTCCCTAAAGCATAAAATTTTATATCAGTAATATTTTTTAAATCCAATCCTCATGTGAACTTGACTACTTGCTTTTACAATATCTAGCAGCAATGAGTTCCACAAAGTGTTTATTATGGGGTAAAAAAATGTTTTCATTAACTTGAAACCCACCAAATTTGAATATCACTATTTTTTTTTTTCTCTTTCTTTTGTACTGTGACAAAAAAAGTTAAATAGATTACTCAGTTCATCTTCTAGCTGTTCTGGAACGTTTTGAGGAGAAGAGCTTTTATTTTGGAAGAAAGAGGAAAAAATTGGATGCAGCCATTACAGATTTGATTTACTTGGGAGGGACGTTGACAAATTTGAGGACAGAAGGCTCATGAAATGGCAAATTTGCTGATTCTAATGAAAGGAAGAAGAAGATGAGGAAAGTAATCACAACAAACTTTGGGGAAAAAAAAACAGTAAATTCTGGATGGGTAAGTTCCTTGGGAAAGAATTATGAGAAGAAAAATGAAGTTCAGAAGAGCTGGCAATATCTAAAAGAGACAAGATCAAAGGCACAACAGAAAAATTCTGTGAAGCATAAGCAGTGCAGAAACAACATTGCTACATCGGGAAATCTTTAATGGAATTAAAAAATAAAATAAAATAAAAGGTCACAATGCTAAAGAAGAGTATCATGAACTTGAACAAACAAGTCCAGAAATGCTAGCCACAAAGCAAGTTACAAGGAGCAAGGGGTACAAAGGGTGTAAGGAATGTTTCTAGAAATCACTCAGAAATAAAAGAAAGAGGAAATAAATGGGAAGGGAAGAGGAAGAAAGAGAAGAAG
>VXAA01000116.1:165992-187657 GCA_013399115.1 Anseranas semipalmata | reverse complement strand
AAAGAGAAGAAGAGGAGTGGAGAGGAGAGGAGAGGAGAGGATTTTCCTGGACTTCAACAAACCAGTCAAAACCATCTAGTAAGTCACTATGTTCAGGAACTTGTGCAATATGGAGGGGATTCACGAGGCTAAGAAATGGGAAACAAAGTACTTGTGAAAATGAGTAAGAAAAGAGGGATATAGGAAACTGTAGACTTAACTTTGCTATATTGAACCTAATCATTAGCCAATAATCTGTAAGCATGTAGAGGATAAACATGGCTTTGTCCAGACAAAATGATCTCAACCCTATCTACTTTCTTTCTTTGACAGAGTAATTGGAATAAGCTAGAAGAGATAATGACGATTTATCTTGACATTTGTAAAGATTTTTATGCTGTCATATGTGACACTTTCCCAAGAAAACCAGGGGAATATGAACTAGATTAAATAATTACATGGTAGATGAACAACTGGTTGAAAAACAATACTAAAAAAGAATATATCAATAGCACTCTATAAAACTGGGGATCAAATTGAACCATATACAATATTTTTTATGACCTGGATTAAGATTGGAAAGCACAGTTACAAAAATGGTGAATGTCAAAACTGAGCTGGAGGATTACAGACACTTTGAAGAATAAAATAAAATAAAGCATTAAAATCTGCAATTAATGAGATTAAACTCAAGGGAAACAAGTAGAAAGTGATACACACAGAAAAGAGAAATCAAATGCATAAATGCAAAATGGACAGTAACTAGAAAGACTGCTGTACTGCAGAAAATATCTCCAGCACCACAGACTGAATGTGGGGCAGTAATGTGTTGTTTCAGAAAGAGAAAATCTCAATCCAAGATGTGGAAAAGGATTGTTGGATGGGAGACTTGGGAAGTAATTATTCTGGTCTATCTACTACTTGTGGAATACTTTATCCAGTTTTGGGCACCATGCTTTAAGAAATACTGATCTTGGAGGGAGTCCAGGAGTGAGTGACAAGAGTGATTAGAAGTTTAGAAAGCATGGCATATGAAGAAAGGTTGAAAGAATTTGGTTTGTTTAGTCTAGAAGAAAACAGTCTGAGAGAGAGACACGGTAGCAGCCTTTCAATATGTAAAAGTTTGCTACAAAAAGACTGAAATCACTTGTTCTTCATGTCCACTACAGATAGGTTCAGAAATAATTGGAACTACTTTCTGTAAAGAAGATTTGAGTTATATCTTAGACATGACTTCATGACTGAGATTCCTAAGCAATGGAACACAGAAATGAAAACATTTATGCAGTCCCAGTTATGATGCTTTTTCATATCAGATAAACTAAACATTTATGTACTGTTTAGGCATGTTAGAACCTCTGTCAGGGCAGGAAGACAGATAGTCTCCTCACAACTCTATTTGTCTATTATCCACTGTTTGTTATTCTTGATGTTTTTTACCTATTAGATTCACAAATGAGCAAAATAGCAAAAATCACCACCTCTATTGCTCAGTATTTTTATGACTTGACTCATTTTTGCTTATTCTAGTACAACCAGGCACGTTTTTTCAGAATCATTTTGTAACAGTTCTCTCCTGAGTCTAATAATAGTAATCAGCTGTCAGTAAACCTCTTCTCTACCTACAGTCTTTGTAAGTTAGGATAGCCACAGCTGAACACAGTGTTCCAGCTGAGGATGTACTACTACTTATTTATATAATGACCTGATATAACTTGTCAGGGTAATTGTCTATTCCATTCTTTATTCACTCTTATTTCCTTCTCCAACCGCTACTGACACTGAGATGACTTTTCTTTAGATGCCCATCATGCAGACTTGCATGGTGCTCTAAACTCCTTATCATTGTATGTGCTTGTTATTCTGAATAACGTTGTGTCATCTGAGCATTTTGTCACACTGTTGTTCATTTTTTCTGCCCATCGTTCACATATATTAAGAAACAGTCCTAGTTTACAATCTTTATGTGTTCCAAACTTAATCCATTACCAGGATAAAACTATCCCATTAATTTCCTCTGCATTTTTATATTCCACACAATGAATGTTTATAAAGTCACTCTTTGTTTTGTCTTAACTCCTTATATTAAGGGGTGCACAGTAAAAGTAATTCCACATCTGACTTGGCCACACTGAATGTCTTTAAATTTAGTGGAGAAAAATGGGTTCTTAACGAGGCTATTTGAGGTGTCTACTTTAGATCAGATGAACTATTTGTCTGTTACTCTCCAATGATTATAAAGATGGTCTGACTGGCTCAGATATGGAGGTTCAATGTGTTGGTTAGGTGAATTCTCCTAAACATGACTGGGGATCTTGGAAGAACCATGCTGTTTCAATGTGACTCAGAAGTATGTTTTAGGAAACATTAGTTGCTAAGACTTTAGAGGCCCCAGAAATAACATACAGTAACTACTTCAGCCTGAGCACACATTGGTTGGTATCATGAACTATTACATAAGAATCAGAAACTTATTTGCAGTGGAATCCACAAGAAGGACTAAATTAGCATGGACTCTACATCTGTGGCATAGCATGGACTTTCTAAGAATATGGCACATGAGGTAGATGAACTACCAAAACCACAAAGACATCAATAATAGTGTGTGCTCAGAGATCAGCAGTACTGTGTAAACTCTGAGATGCTGTTCAGCCTGCAGAGTAGTCAGAGAGCTCTTCAGGCAAGCTGAAACTAACATCTTCTGCAAGGCAGTGCTTGGATAATGGAAGGACATTGTGAAATTCTCAGCTGGTGCACTACATTTAAAAAGGCCTGATGACCTTTTCTTAAATCTAGAAAGATTATTCTCAATCAGAAGAGAGTGAATACCACACACTGTAGGAGAGCTTGCTGAGAGAAGAAAGCAGAGGTTGCCTACAAAGAGCTCTCCCAGAGAACATTGGATTCTTTACAACTTGCTCACAAACATCCAACAACAGCAGCAAAACCTGGGAAATGAGACTTTGTAGCTGATGCCCAGTGGAAGGGAAATAACATTTCCTCTTCAAATAAGCCAGGATGTCTATCTTTATGACTAAGCAGATTTGCTTTTAGATGACAAGAGTCAGGATGAAGCATATATTGCTGACTGAGATAAGTAAAGGCCTGCTAAAATACTCTTGACTTCCCCAATCCATCCAGATTCATCTTTGCCATGTATGACTGCATGAGGAGGTCGAGAAAAGAGAGGACACAAGTAGATCAACAATATATGTAATATCATTAGAAGCAGTCCTTTAGTACCATCATGACCAGCCTTGTCTCTAGATTCTCTTACCATTTCCAGCACTGAGAGTAATTTCACCAGTAAAAAGAAAGAGGCAGTTTTGCATCTGGGCTTGTTCATTCCCTAAAACTCAGTAATGAAAGTGACCAAACTGGAACTGTGATTCAACCAGACTGTAGATGGTTTCTAGGCAACTTCCTATAGAGAAGTAAAGATTTGTCCATGTCTTTCACTTGAAAGGAGTGAGCCACTTGAGATAACTGCAGGCAGAGATGTTGTCAGGTTTTGGAGAAGAAAACCCTTGAAAGCCTACAACCTAAGATCACAGAATTAGTACTGGTTGGGATGAGCGGGTCTGAGTAACCTAGATTTTGCAGTCACTGAGCTTATAGGGATTACTGCACAGTTTTATGTCTAAAACTAAAACCCCAGGATTTTCTCTGCATAATTATCATTGGCTGCAGAATCATTTCCTTGATGTTGAATCAAAAAAGTTTAAAAAATAAAAACAGCTACCATATGCTCATCACTGTGATCTTTTAAAACATGCATCAGGTATAAGCTGATAAAAATACTGTTTTCTGAATCTTCAGGGAGCCTGAAATTTTATCTGTAACAGAGATGTAACCAAAATGGTTCATTCAGTTGGTTTGTCCATTGTGAAAACTAAAGATAATAGAAGTGCCACAGTTGTTAACTATTTAAGTACTGATCAAGTAGGAGGATATTTCTGTGACTGTTCCACAACCCTAGCCCTCTACGATTTTTTTTTTGTTTGTTCCTTGTTTGTCCTTAGAGTTCTCAAAACTCATTTCATCTTTCCCTATCTCTGCCCAAGGCAACTTCTACAGTGCAGTTCTATACACACCTCCCAAAATTTGTTGCACACTGAAAATGTCTGGTTGGAGTCAGGTAAAGGAGATGTCCCAACAGCAAGTGAAGAAAACAGCGGGAAATTGAAATTTTCATTTACATTTTCAAAAGTTTCTGTCTGCTTCCCTTACTCAGCCAAATATTGATCACCATAACTGTGCTGAGCAGTAGCTTAGAGTGAAACAAGTGGGATCACTGAAACCAGTGAGGAGGAGTGTGGCTCTGCTGCGTGCAGAGGTGTCACTATCTGGTTGAACAGGCAATGTTGCTTAAATTAGAACAACTTTCCACACACATAAGAATCCTTCAATGTATATCTCAGTGCTTGTTCAATGACCATAACTGCAAGCCCCATCTTGGGTTGGGATTTATCTGTGGTAGATGTTCCCATACAAAGGACAGGCCTTCAGTGTAAAATGCAGTATAATGCAGAGATAACTGAGCCTAGCCTGGCTAACAGAAGCAGTACTGATATTTTAGCATATAGGCTCATGGCATGTTAGGCACTAGTTATCCTCCTGTTTAAAGCTAGCTCAGTTATCTCTCTAATGCACTGCTGTTTGCAGTGTGACATACCCTCAAAACAGTTCTCATTCCAGGAAAAAAATGAGTATTATTAGCGGGTCACACAGGAACCCTGTAGTCGAATAAGGATCTGACTTCTTATTTCTCAAGCTCCAGTGTTTAATCAAACTACCAGACTGTTGCATGCTCTTTTGGGAGCCTGGCTCTGACGATGCACCCAGTACCAGTTCGTCTTCCAATGCTCCATCCTGGGGCTCTAGGCACCACAAAAGTGATTTTCAATCCTGGGTTAAAGGACTCTCACATGCAAAGAGACAGGGGCCTTGCTGTCAGCTAGCTGAACTGAAATTGGTCATGAAACAAGCTGTGCTACTGCAAGAACAAGTCAGGCATTTATTTACAGGATTCGAACGTAAAAAATGTTCATAGAGCAGGTGTAGAGAAAAGAAGGGAACTATGGTTATTTTAAAGGTGTTTTGTCATTCTCTGTTGACAAGTTGACAAGCACTTTATCCATTTATTTTGCCACATGACTATGAACTAGAACTATTTGTCCTTTATTTTGTAGTCACTGAAAAAAATCTTTGTTTGCAGGAAGACACCTGCTTCGAAACGTAATTCCTATACCTTTGGTTCATTCCTTGGGTAAATTCCCTTCCTTCAAGAACAATGATATGAAAAGCAGAGTAGAACATCCTTGGCAGGAAAAGTTTCCACTGTCACGTCTGTCCTTTACATCTTGCATGAATCAAGCAATGTGGCATTCATATCTTGCACAATCAAATAGGATTAGTGCACAAAGTTTCATATCATCTCTGGTTTGAGACCAGGGAAAGTTATGAGCATATTATGTCAGATGAAAAAAGGTAGGAACCATAACCTGTTCACTAAGGGGTACCTTGACACAGACTCTCTTTTTGGACTCTATTAAAAAAAGTTATACTTAAAAATTACTTCATATTAAGCTTGCTATGGCTATGTCTGCCACCATAAGGTTCTGTGAGAAACAGGTAATTTTTCAAATGAGTTACTGACCTAATTTTCTGGAAAGTGCATGAATATTCACCCAATTCTCCGGGAAAACATGAATTCCCAGAAAGTTCTTCTTAATTTCCATACATAAACATCTGCATGGCCTCCTTCAGCAATGTACTATTGAATAACAGCATAATAATGATGTTTGATATGTACATTGATCCAAAATACTTTTGAGTCTACTAACCCAATGACATCCCTGAAATATCTATCAGTATTTGTTGGGAAATATGAAATACTGTAGAATCAGGAGGATTTCCATGTCTGAGTATTGTCATCATGAGAGTCATTAGACTGCAATTCTGAAGCAACACACACACACACAAACATTNTTTTTTTCTCTTTGGACTCCAGAAGGAACATGTCAAGGCTCTTGTCTTATTTGTGTTAAAATGAAAAACAATTAACAAACACATGAGAAAGAACTAACTCTGTGAAAAAGGTATATATTAACACTGTGCCCTATAGCCACTAGACTAAATCCACACAGAGATGACAATTAAAGACAAGGAAGATTTTTCACCAGAGTTGAACTTATTTCTGATTTATACTGCTTGGCTGAGAAATCCCCTCAATCCTGTCACTCTTCTTGCTGTGTTCACACACTGCAGAAATCACAGAAAACATGCTGCCAAAGCAGATTGTCAAACTATAAAACTGTTACATTTATCTGCACAAAAATGTTAGAGCTACTTTTGGACTTCTGCAGAAACAGCCCATTTCTCCAGTTTCCTTGGAGTATCATTGTGCCAGAACATTGTCATGTCTGACTTAGGCAAACTGGCAACCCCCCAGCCAGGGTAGAAACAGAACTAATCAGGCTTTAAAATACATAAGGTATAGTATTGAATAGATCTCCCAGCATATCTGTGGGTCAAGCAACAAGACAGAGAGTGGTTTGCCCTGAGGAAAAGGCTAATGAGACAAGCACTCCCTGCAAGACTTGTCTGCAGTTAAGCCATTTTATTTTAGACTCCAACCTAGAATTGTTTCAATTTGTGTTACTAAAATACTTTGGAACACTGACACTATTATAAAGTCTTCCATTTCTGCTCTTTCTGGGTGTTATTAGCTCTCTCGTGTGGCATGCTAATCTCCAAAACACCTCTAAGATCAAGCTGTAATTTATTACAAAGAAGACCGTGGTTAGTACATGGGAATGCAGCTCAAGATATTTGTGTCCAGTTGCTAGTGCTGTACAGCTCTCCTGTCACCCAGGGAGTCCATAGCATGGATGATTCCTTGCTGAGTCTGGTGCTTACTGAGACACTCCAGCTAGCAGCTGGTCTTGCTGGTATGCAATGAGTGAAAAATAACACACCAGGGCATGTGTTTGCCACTTTGAGGGCCTGCCTTATAAGACTGGCAGAGGCTTTGAGACTCCAGCCTGTCGCAATAAGTATTGGCTGATGGCTGATTGATTAGCAGGCTGGTAGCACATTCTAATGAGATTTGTATCCTCCAGTATTTTTGAAAAGGTCCTTAAGTGTAGCTTTGCCTTTTTCCCCATCATGGCTTATGAATGACTTGCAATGCGTTAGGTAATAGAGCCCGATAGTTCTACCTTCTGGTGAAAGTCCCATGCCAAATTCAATCCACCGCAATACTGAGAAATTTTGATGGTGTATTCTGTGCCTTTGCAAAAAAAAAAAAAAANAAAAAAAAAAAAAAAATTTGCCTCCTCTTTAGTTTCTGCAGGGTGATTGATAGCCTGATTAAACCAGGCTGACTCCATTTGGTTACAGAACTGAGGTTTTGTTACTGTGAAAAAAAAATCCTGTTACAGTGCTTTGCAGTTAAAAAAAAAAATCACGTGGATTTAGACAGAAATATCTGCCTCCATGGAGACAGAGCAATGTTCAGAGAGGACAAGTGTTAGTTCTTCTCAGTTTGAGTGTTACTTGTTACTTCCAAAAGTTCATGAGAGTAAGGCCCTCACAATGCAGAGAACTACATCTGTATGCTTCATGGTGAAGGCAAAGGCAATACAGTTTAGGGAACTAAGATCTACTTCTGGTAAATATAAGTATATATATATATATAACTATCTTCAAATAATCTATATGTTAGGTCTGCTTATAAAAGATCTATTGAGCTATGTATTTGAATAATGAAGTGATCAGCTTCTGTTAGTGAGTTCAGTATTTGAAGAGGTAGGTCTGTATTTCAAGGGGGTTTATGTATGGGCTAGATTAATAATAATAAAAAAAATATTCTTAAGCAAATACCACTTTGTTTGAGACTTGGAATTTAGCAATCATGGAGTGCAGGTGGCAGACCTCCAGATGAATTAAAAAGAAACTTGCAAAATTTCTAGAACCAGTTCACCTTTTCAACATATCAATCTGTCATGTATAACCACAGAACTGGGGAATGACACTATGTGTCCTCACAGGCTTCTTTTTCAGTGTCATGGAATTTATTTCTTTTTGCCACTTACTCTATGCATCCCCATGTTCATTCGAAAAGCATTTTCACAAACTGCATTGGTGTTTACTTAATAGCAAAAATCTTACGAACTGTACTTTACTGAAGATTGTACATAAAGTATGTATTTATTATTGCCTAAGTGAATTGCATGAGTTTTACATCACTTCAGCAATTATGCCAAGCTGATGAATATAATGTAAATAATCCAGCAATTGTTTTCGTATCGTGCCAGCGTATAAGGACACTGCCCTAACCACTGCATCCTAATTTAACAAAGGTTATTTTTTTTAATAAGGCATACTAATCCTACTGTATTGGTAGCTCTGTCCCTTTTTTGAGTTGAGCTCTGCTATCCCACAAATTGGATGGAAATCTCATTAGTGGAGCTATAATGAGCTGGCAATGAAACCCCTTCAAGCTTGCGTGCTTACGGCCATTTGCCTGTTTGTCTTACTCTTCATCATGAGCCTGAAATTGCCCATTAGGATTGCAGTGAAGAGCAAGTCTGACTGGAGCTGTGATGATGATGGAACCACCAAACAGGCAGAAATCTGACAAAACCAAAGGGGGCTGTAGGTTATTATTCATGGAGAGACTGCACCTGTGTGCATGTGTGTATGCTTTTACATCCTGAGGTCAAACTATGGGAAAAAAAAAAAAAAAAGGAAAAAGAAAAAAAAGAGAAAATAGATACAGAATTAGGATTGAAGAAGGAGCAAGGATGGTGGTTTATTATAACTTTTCATTGTGAGCCAGAAGCATTTTATTCTGCCTGAAACTAATAAAATATCAAAGCAAGGAATCTCTACCAGGCTCTTGCATTAAAGTTCCATAAATGTCAGCATTACTGTCAGAATAGGGAGAAACCCAAGATGGTTATGCTGATCCTTTGAACCCAAACTGTTTAAATCTGACTCCAATACAAAAGCAAAGAAGTGGTGGCTCTGGCGAAATCACAGCAACTCAAGTGGCAGGTGTTTCTGTTGGCCTACCAGTGAGACAATATTTTAAATAGTCACTATCCCAGAGTAAGAATGCCTTCCACTCTCAGAAGAATTGAAGTCCTGTTGTGATGGCAGAAGCTTCAAAGTTGACAAAGGCTAACAAGAAGTTGAGGAAGATATTCTAAAAGCCCACTCTGTGACAGGTACAATGAAGCAGCACATAGTCTCTGATGGACTATCAGAATATTTTAGTGCACAATGACATAAATTTAAAACTGCAGTTCAGCTACTGTCTGAATGGAGAGATAACTAGGTATAGAATATCAGTCAAAACTCTTGCTCTGTCTGTCAGGAAGATTCAGTCTTAAAGACTCTTAAGAGTATTCCATTAGCACTCTCTTAAATAAAAAAGAAACATCCTTCTTAAAGTAAGGCATCCCTTAAGAGAAAACATAAACTATTTAAGAAAAGCTCTGAAATTTGCTGGTATTTAGCAGCAAGCAGAAACCCACCAAATAGAAATGGGAGACACTCAGGATGGAGTTCCTCTTCAGAAAAAAGTATTTTCAACATGATGCACTGCTTAGAAGGTGAAACTGGAACAAGGTGAATGCCATTGCATGTCTTCATTTTCTTGCTTTTATATGTTTCCTTTATAAATGTGTTTCATGCTTTGGGATCAAGAATTTAACCCTTTGCTTTGTTAAACTAAAATTTGTTCTAAATGAAGTAAAGAAACTGATTGACGCAAGACTTTCAATGAATTCTGTGTATCCAAACTATTAAACTTGAATTGCAGCCAGCCTTCTAAATTTTCTGTGTCCCAAATCAAATTTAGCCGTCTTTCAAAATAGTGAATATTGCAAGTTAAAGCGCAGTTAGCACCAGGGTAAGAAACAGCCACATATGAAATGAAAGAAGATCAACTTGATGACAACTATAAAGTACCTAAGGTGGGATTGATTCTTCTTTAACTATCTAAAAGTTAGAAAGATAATCTATGATAGTTATACAGTTTTTTTTTTTTCTGTTGTCAGTAGAGGTAGGAAATTCCAGAAAGTGATTCATCACACTCGATGATGAAGAATCTCACTTCATTGTCTACAGAGGGAGCCTAGATGAAAAGCATAAGCTTCCAGAAAGATAGGGTAGAAAATTAAAATTGGATAGCTAAGCCTGTTACTGTCCCCCAGCAAGCTGCCCAAACGTCTGAAAAATATTTCTGCCCTTAAGGAAGAAACATCTCATCTACACATTAATCACTGAATCACTTCAATTTTCAATCCTGTATAGGACACAGGTTCAGGAGTAAATTCATGTGTGGATCAGGTGTTCCTGCCCTGGAGTGGCTATACATGTCATAGATGCGGAGTATGACAAGATGTGGAAGCCAAGTGGACTTTGGTTCTGCTGTTCAGTTTTAAAATATTGTTCATTCTTTGTCAGAGTTTTTAAGGTAGGCATCAGTTTTGAGACAACTGAAGTTAGATAACATCAGTCTCACACTTAGATATCTACAGTGCTAACTATAAAGTGTTATTTATCTTGTGTGAAATTTTTTAGATGGAAAGAGAATTAGTGTACAAGAATACAGCAGAAATGTTATGATTTGCACTACAGACCTTGGAGACTCATTATAACTCACTGAGTTTTGCAAGTGCAAAAAAAGCAAAGACAAAAAAGACAATTTGAAGTCCATGACACTGTATTTCAAAATGTGTGTGTGTGTGTTTTGTTTTCCTTCCTGGCTCAGTTTTAATTATTTATTATAACGTTTCGTGGATTTTTTTTTTTTCTGTAAAAATAATGAAGTCTTAATAAAAGGAAATTTTACTGCAGCATTTCACTTTTAAATCTTTGTTAAACTGAAAAAGATGACAAAGTTTGTTAATTACAGGTCATACATATCAGTGATTATAAATTAACTGTTTTCTTTTCTGCAAGTTTTGTTAATCATAAAATAATGACTCAGTGAGCATTGAATCCCTGTTGATTCCCGACAGCTGGACCCAGTCAACAAGTCTGCTATTTCTGCAGTATTGTGCTACATTACTGGGTAATGTCTCTCAAAGTAGACTCTGACATATTCTGCACCAAGACAGTCTATACATGCATCGGTAGATAGGTGTGGTTTCAGGTCTATCTGCTTTAACTAAACAGCATGTAAGAAGACGCTGAGAATCATGACCAACTGTATGATTTTCTTCTAGACAAAATAATTTCTTCTCAGGTTGTATAAGAGACAGGACCACCTGATAATTATGCTGGAGAAGAAAAATGTAACCACAATTGATCAAATACAGCATGCTGTTGAAATCACTGTTTGTGTCAACCAAATACACTCTGGCAATGGCATAGTTACAAAGTGAGCTGGCATTGAATTAGCTGTAGAAGGTATAAACTGAAGGACCTGAACTCTGTGATACAAAACTCGAAAAAACAGGAGTGAAGACAGAGACCACGTTGTGCTGTGCTCCACATTAGCATTGCTGCATCTCAGCTCTGTGAGCCAGATCCTGTCTGTTTATTCAAATCCAAACTAACTATTGAAGTCAACCTTATTTTCTGTCTATAAAGCACCATCTAGTCCACCCTGTGAAGCAATAATGTTTGATTTTGCTTGAATGCTCTCTATTGGTTGTTTATTAGAAATGCAGTGGATGCCTCAACATCTGCCCAGTGGGCAAATGAGTTTCACCACTATGACAGCAACACAACACAACAGTCAATTTTGAAGGAATGTTGGTAAGGCCAACAGCTTGATAATAGGACTTCTATTTTTTATTGACCATTTGCAATCTTTTCCATATTTTTTTTTTTTGTCTGAACTGTACTAAGGAGCTTCAAAGTCAGAAATATATACATTTACTCAGAGTAATTCATCTCATTTTGTCCTCGGTTATTCCACCCTCTTCTGTATATTGTCTATATCATGTAACAATAACTGTTCTTGGGCTATGTGAAGTTACATTCAGCTTTACACAACACTCTTATCACATAGATAATGGGTCAGGTGCTTAGGTAGCTCCATGTGGCAGTAGATTTTGCCAACAGAGAGCAGAGAGCATTTTTAACATGAACTTTTATGCAGTCAGGTCTGGAAGGAAGAAGGTGTCACCTTTGAACAATTTGTTACACAACCTGCCTGCAATCCTAATTTGATATTTTCCTATGTTGGTTTAGGTGGGTATTTTATCCTCGAGATATTCCCTTGTTTACCCTCTAGTTTCTTGGAATAATTAAGTTGCCAACATTTTTTGTTATTATTATTTTTTCATATCACATTCTAATGGATTGGTGTCATTGTTTATAAATTGGCAGTGTTTCACCTCCGGCTAAAAAACAGATCTTTAGGGTCAGGGTGTGGTCAAAATATGAAAGATGTCAGGGAAAGAAACAGCCAGGTTCCCAGGGACTCTAGTTACTGATGGAAATGTTCAGGTCATTGTTCAGGTCACTGAGAGGTTGTCTAGGGGTCTTAGGCTGAACCAGAATACCTTGTAAAAATCAGTTCTCCTCTCATCATTCTCCTTCATGTCTTTTTCAGTGCTCTCCTCAAGGCTTATATTCACAGGAGTTGTGCTTAAATATTTGAATTGTACTTCCTTCTCTGTTTTACATTAAGCCTACAGGCAGGCAGTGTTGATAATGGTGATGAAGATCTCTGGAATATGTTCTTCTGCCTGTTACTGATTTATCCAGATAGAAGATCCCAAAGGTTCCTCCTTTTTTCTTTCATTTTGTCAGTAAAACAGGCTACTGATCTCATTGTTTGTGATGTCTAGGAGGGGAATATTGGCCACACAGATCATAGTGAAGGGCAATGTTGATGCTATCTGTGGTTTACACATTGTGCCAAATGCATTATGGCGTTATGTTTTATAGTCTTTCATGTGTGTTATCCCTCCTCCCTTCGTATGTAAAGAGACAGTGTGCAACTGAAGCCAGGACTGCAGTGAATGATTTCAGCTGAGCTATCTTACCCAGAAGAGTCTTTATTGACATTTTAATGTCTCTTCACCCATTTCCTGTGTCAAGGCTTCCTGCCTCTAAATCTGACTTTTCACAATCGGATTTCTTTCCTACGTTTTCCACAATTACTCCCTTACCCAATAACTTTAAAACTTGTTTGAGAAATAACTCTCTAAACACAAGTTTTTCAGACTTCTTCCAGCTTTTCTCCGGAGTATATTTAATATTTTGGCATCTGGTTTTGGATGTAATGCTCTTTATATACAGTAAGTCACTTTTTTGACTATTCTTCCAACTGTCTCCATTGTATTAAAGTGAGTCATACAGTAATGATAGGGCATGGAATTATTTGCCTTGCGAAGAGAATATTTCTGCTAATTTGGCATTTAAGGAGTTAGTTTTATCTGATAGTTAACTGTTCAGTGGCTTCCCCTGGTGTCAAATGCAACTAATTTCCTGCAACTTGAGCTACATGATTGGGAAAGGCTTGATGATCTTCATGAGGTTAAAATAACTTTACCTGACCTAGTAATCATCTGACATTATTTATACATGGGTGGTTATTAGTAATATTTTGTAAGATGCATTGAATTTCCATTCAAATTTTCCTTTGAAGGCTGAATAATGGAAAAAAGCAAATTATGAAAATTGGGATGATAACAAGTTCCCCAGGAAATTTCCCTGGGATTTATCAACAGGGTGTAAGTTGCAATGCTGGAGGTTGAGATCTGTCTTCAAGATGGTTTTATTTAAATGTTTAAAAATTATGTTACTGTAGTGCTACATAGTCTTAATGCTTTTTTTTTTTTTTTTTTTTTTTTTTTTTTTTTTTATATTGTCCTGAGATTTTCTGTCTTTGGCAGTCTTCATAACCAACATGTCAATCAGAAGTTGATCCCCAGAACTACTAGTATTTCTTTTGCATCCTTTTCATTCCCATGTGAAGTGTGCACTGTTGACTATGCTGTAGTAGATTTACTCTGATGTGATCAATGTTAGCAGTTTGCACATGTTTGAGAGATATGTGATTGTGTAGGAGTTGGAACCACTTGATGGCCCGTGCTTTTGTTTTCCATAATTAACATTATTTTTACATGCATCTTAATGATTACTACTGGGAGAACTGCCTGGAGTTTTGTGATAGTCTTGGTTGCAAAAATACACATTACTGAAGCCAGAAACTACAGATAACATCTTTTTCTGCCATTTTTTTTTTTTTCCTGAAGGGATCTCTTGACCATTTCTGCTGCTAATTTTAGTTTTTGTTGTTGTTGTTGTTGTTGTTGTCAAACCTCTGTTCCACCATTTTTAACCCACTCAGTATTGCTTTTCTGCTTAATAAGATTGTTCAATATTTTGTTGCACAACTTCATGGACTTGGGGATGTTTCCAGAGATTTCTCCTAATAAAGTCTTTTGTTTGAAGTTGAATGGCTTTACTGTCTATATACCTCCACTATGATATTTTATCTTTTCATATCTTTTAGCTTGTTAATGAGGAGGGCATGGCTTACTTGCTCTCTGTTGGATAAATAGCAAATATTAATAATAACCTGTGTATTATAAATTCAGATAAAGATAAGAAGATATTTTTTCCCTGGCTTGGCAACACAAATAGATAGGTCTGGGGCCATTGCAGATTTTTGGATGTTCTTGAACAGTAAAAAATTACTCAGCTCCTGTGACTGTGATTGACCTTGTTCACTAAAAACCTGTTTTTTGGGTTAGTGGTTTTCCTGCTCCTCCAAATGTTATTTTCATCTTACCTGATTTTATATCTAGACAATTTTTTTTTTTTTTTTTTTTTGCCATTAGCCTTCAGATACTTAGCTAAAGAAATACTATTATCCAAACTCTTTTTGAAGAAGAGACATGTTGTTGCATATAATTCACAGGCTGAAGGTTTGGCCATCCCACTAGTTTTACACAGGAATTGAATAAGAAAGGTAAAAGGATTAAAACCTCAAGAATGAAGAACAATTACCTATTGTTACCTATGTCTGGAGTCTTTCATAGAAGCCGTGGTAAAGTCAGTATAATATTCATTAATTCACAGAGAGAGAAGCCTCAGAACTTTGTGATCCATGGTAGAAAAACAATCGATAAAAGACAACATTAATGTCTGCTTTGATTGGTAATGTTTGTGATACCTTGATCACAGCTATAAGATTAGCTGTGAGCCAGAGATGTCTCTATTTCTCATTCATTTCAATAATCTGACTGCAAAAATTTGAAATATAGATATGAAGAAATAATCAGCCATGGGAATGGGATCACCATTAATTTTCAAAATGAGTTTGGCTAAGTAGCAAAAGGAAAAGCTGTAGTGACTATTTTCAGGCTTTTTAGGACCTGTTAGTAACTTCTTGTATTGGGTGTTCATGTCCATGTTCATGTTTTGGCAGCAGAGGTGGCCTCTGGTGAGGCAGCAGAGGTGGTGAGGACAGACTGGGGCTGCTCTGTGCTAGACACAGCTGGTTCCAGCTGTCTCCAATGGCTCTACTGCAGGGCACAGATGAGTCCATCAGCCAGGCTGGTGGCACCTCTTTAATAACACAGATATAACAGAGAGATAACATTTAAGGGCAAAAACACTGGAACTCCCTTTGGAGAAAACTGACCAGAAGAGTTTCTCCATTACTACCCTGGTGAGCTCCAGCCACTAAAGTGCATTTGGCGGGGGGAAAGGCTGGAGCTAGCTCATCGTGAAACACGTATGGCATGGAATATGGACATATGGACACTGCATCTGAAAAAACTTCTGTTACATGCATACATTCCTGTAGTGATACCGGCTAATGTAGACAAAGACAATAGCCTCCTTCAAGAAGACTTTCATTAATGATAAGGAGCTTGGACTGATTAAGTAAAAGACAAGATGGATTTTCTTTGGTATTTCATAATTCATCTACAGTGTTGTAGGAACAATCCCTGACCTACACACCAAATGGTGCAAAATATTGTCCACACTGGTCTAGTCCAACTGCCCCCCAGCCATGATATGCAACACTTGGTCCAGTTATTTTCAGGCCATAGGCACCCCTCTGAAATACACCCTAAAATATATTTTTAATTTCAGTTGGAAGCGACTAGGATGTGATAAGCCTACAACATGGTGTTTATAGCAGCATTCTGAGACTGGTGCATGGACAGTGGCAAGACATGAAGCAGGGTATTTGTAGGCATAAACTCTGTTGTCCTAGAGCAAACAACACTCAAGACCACATCTGAGTTTCACCTCAAAGGGAAATAACTGGGAGAAGAGTGCCTAGGAACAGACCAGAGGGTGTGTAGTTGGGACAACCAGCACAGCAGAACCTGAGAGAAATAAAGAGGTGAGCTGAGAGAGTAGATGCACCTTCTGCAGAATAAATGGACCACTCCCCAAGAGAAGAGCATGTAGTTTCTGTCAAGTTACCAGATGTTGCTAGCTTTGCAAATAGTTTCAATCTATTTCCTTAGATTCATACTTAGATGAAATTTTGTACAGTTATGTACACGTATATGGTGTTCTCCACTGATACAACTAAATGATTATCACTGAGGGGATTACAAAGAGGTAGTATTATCAGTCCTTTCAAGCCTGGTTCATTTTCCAATCCTGTTAAGCAAAACAGTCTAAAATTTCAATGCTTCCTTCAAGGATATCCTTGTTTATTAAGTAGGCAAAGACAGTCAGGTTAAACTATTGCCACCTTCCGAAATACTTCAGCCAGTCAGGATTTAAAGAGAAATTAAAGTACAGGAGAAGGAAAATGTCTTCAGAAGTCTGTGTGCAATAACTCCTGCCAAGAACAGCTTTTAAGACTTTTACTGATGACATTTGGGTTTGGACTCAGCAAAGTGGCTCTGAACTTCCCATTAAACCTGGGCCATGGGTCTTCATCTCTTTCTGTTAATTAGTCCTGGTCTCTGAAGAATTATGATGTCTTGTGATGCCAGCACAGCTGTGAAAGGTCTCAGTTTGTCAGTTAGTATCACTATCTCCTGTTTGCAGAGCTTTATCAGTCTTCCAACACACTCATCTCAGGGAAGGATAGCACCCTTCATCAGGATGTTCTGGAATTCACATCCTTCAGTGTCTTGCTATTTTTTGTTGTTGTTCTTTGTTTTATTATTATTATTATTATTATTATTATTATTTGTTTTGTTTTGTTTTGTTTTGTTTTTCAAAGTGTCTGAATGAATATAATTAATCTCTCATACTTTTACAAGCTTATAAAGAATATCACTCCTTTACTAGGAATATTTTTAAGTATTATGTAGCTAGTGCTAAGAGTGACTCCAGGAACAAAACTTCAGATTTAGGACAGGATTGCCAAGATGCATGAATCATTCACTTAAGTTCAGAGCAAATTCACAAAGCTATTCCTAGAGGATTAATCTTTTTAGTAGGAAGTATACGAAGTATACTGTTGGTATAGCTTTTTTTGTTGGTGGTGGTGATAGCTGTTTTTTTTTGTTGTTGTTGTTTGTATGGTTGGTTTCATATGGTATTTTCTTTTTTATCAGTGGGGTGTGTGAGGATTTATGGATGTTTCAATTTGAAATGGATAACTTGGAACAAAAAGTTTGTTATGATCATTGCTGAAGTTTAACACATTTAGTTAGTCACTTCAGTGTGAAGGGCTGGTGTTTTGGTACTTTTAATACTCAAGCTACACATAATACTTCCAGTGTATGCATTGAGAACTTATATTTTGATTTAGACATATGCACCTACCTTGGAGAACTGAACTTGCTCAATACACAGAACAATTTACTGAGAGAACTACCAGTGAAAGCCTGGTGGTTTGGCTGTGGTTCTTTGGGTCTAAATTGCAAACTACCCTCATTCTCATTTGAATGCATACAAAAAAAAAAAAAAATCAAGGTCAGAATTTGACCATATTATAGGAAAGATGTTTATTATTATTAATTATTATACATCTGGGACACTAGTATCAGATTAACTTTTATTTCCAGTTACAGGGAATTATGAGGGGAGAAACAGGAAGAGTCAGACAATCAATACCTGGTTCTGAGCCTGGTGTCAACGGCAGAACTTTGGCTTTTTGATCATGGGACATTGTACAAGACACCAGGCCTGCTGGCAATGGACGGGGTTCACCTGTCTCAAAGGGGGAAAAGGATCTTTGCTCAGGAGTTAGCAGGGCTCACTGAAAGGGCTTTATCTAGATTTGAAGGGGGAAAGGGACAAAAACAGGCTTGCTAGAGATAAGCCTGGGGACAGTATGCCAGTGGTTGTGGGACAATGTGCTAGCAAGGTCTGCCATTCCAGTGGAGATAGGGGATGGAGAGCCATGTTACAGCAAAGGTACAAGGGATATTGATAGGTTAGAAATCAAGGAAGTGCTTGAGAATGGACACCTAGGAATTAGGGATTCTCCTCCCAAAAAGGTGATGGGATTGCTAGCCCAACTGAAGTGCATCTACACCAATGCACACAGCAGGAGCAACAAGGACAAAAAACAAACAGGAGGAGATGGATGCCATTGTGCAGCAGAAAAACTATGACATAGTTGCCGTCACAGAAACATGGTGGGATGACTCGCATGACTGGAGTGCTGCTTTGGATGGCTATAAAATCTTCAAAAGGGATAGGCTAGGAAGGAGAGGTGGTGGGATAGCCCTGTATGTTATGTGTTTTGATTGTCTAGAGCTTAATAATGGTGACAACAAGGTTGAGTGTTTATGGGTAAGAATCAGGGGGAAGGCCAATGAGGCAGATGTCATTGTGTGAGTCTGTTATAGACCAGCCAACCAGGATGAAGAGGCAGATGAAGTATTCTATAAGCAGCTGGGAGAAGTCTCACAATCGCTAGCCCTTGTTCTCGTGGGGGACATCAACTTATCAGACATCTGCTGGAAATACAAGACAGCAGAGAGGAAACAGTCTAGGATGTTTCCAGAGTGTGTGGAAGATAACTTTCCGACACAGCTGATGAGTGAGTCAGCTAGGGACAGCACCCCGCTGGATCTTTTGCTTGTGAACAGAGAAGGACTTGTTGGGGATGCGAACGTTGGAGGCTGTCTTGGGCATAGTGATCATGAATTGATAGAGTTTTCGATTCTTGGGAAAGTAAGGAGGGGGATTAGCAGAATTGCCACCCTGGACTTCCAGAGGGCAGACTTCAGCCTGTTTAGGAGACTGGTTGGCAGAGTCCCTTGGGAGGCAGTCCTGAAGGGCAGAGGAGTCCAGTAAGGCTGGGCACTCTTCAAGAAGGAAATCCTAAAGGCGCAGGAACAGGCTGTCCCCGTGAAACACATGAAAGAAGAGCTGGCACAGAAGAAGACCGGCCTGGCTGAACAGAGAGCTGTGCCTAGAGCTCAGGAAAAAAAAGAGGGTGTATGACCTTTGGAAGAGGGGGCAGGCCACTCGGGAGGATAATAAAAATGTTGCGAGGCTGTGCAGGGACAAAATTAGAAAGGCCAAAGCTCAACTGGAACTCAATCTGGCTACTGCTGTTAAAGATAACAAAAAATGTTTTTATAAATACATAAACACGAAAGGAGGACTAAGGAGAATCTCCATCCTTTACTGGATGCAGGGGGAAACTTAGTGACGAGAGATGATGAAAAGGCTGAGGTACTTAATGCCTTCTTTGCCTCAGTCTTTAGCAGCAAGACCAGTTGCTCTCCGGGTACCCAGCCCCCTGAGCTGGTAGATAGGGGTGGGAAGCTGGATGAGGCCCTCATAATCCATGAGGAAATTGTTAGTGACCTGTTAAATCACTTAGATGCACGCAAGTCTATGGAGCCAGATGGGATCCTCCTGAGGGTATTGAAGGAGTTGGCTGGAGGTATTCAAAAGACATGTAGATGTGGTGCTTAGGGACATGGTTTAGTGGTAGACTTGGCAGTGCTAGGTTAATGGTTGGACTTGATGATCTTAGAGGTCGTTTCCAACCTAAATGATTCTATGATTCTATGAAAGTGAGGAAAATTCAGGCCTGTATATGGGTAAAATCAGCCTCAAAGGCATTTATAACATTTGCAGCAAAGACAAAGGGACTTTGAAAGCCGGTGCCACCGATTATTAAGCAGTTAAAAAAAAAAGGTGTTTCCATGGCACACTTACAGGGAAAGTGCAAAGGAGAGCTAACGTAAGATAGAGAGTAATCTGGGCTGGTAATCTACCATGAACATAGCATCTCTCCTCTGTTCATCCTGCTTTGACAGTCCAGGAGGACGTTAAATGTTGGAATGGGGAGAAGAGGAGGAAGAGAAGGGCCAGATTCTAGCCAGAGCCTTCAAAAATCATTTCATTAGATCTGTTTCTCCAACATAATAATAAAAAAAAATAGAGCAAGAATATTTGCCCTTCTGGATGGACACTTTTTATTGGGATTTGCTGATAAATCTAGAGCAAAGGACCACATAGTAGGGAATCAGAGAAAAAAAAAAGGACTCATACATCAAAATGAGAGACTGTATTTTGAGCACAGAATCAGGTTCTATCAAAAAAACTGAGTATCATAACAGATTGAAAAACTATCAAATGGTGTAAAAGCCAGACTTACAGCACTGAAATCTGTCCAGTTACAAGAATGGTTCAAAACTGTATCAGGTTTTAGGGGTTATTGTTGTTTCATTCAGTTTACTACTCTCCTAAGAACTAATATGTTCTCTGGTAGCATAATACCCATAGGAAGTTTGCCCCAAGGTATTTCACATAGATTTTATTCTTGAAACCGACTTCTGTAAATCATATATTTTGCTCTTTGAACTTGATGATTATAATCTGCAGCTGATTAACTGAAGTTTGCATTAAAATTTTCCATTTTCTGGAGCTTAAAATCTGTGAAAATTTTGCCAAATATATATATATAAATCAATTTGTGTTCCTTCTACAAAGCTAATATGTATTTCAGGATCATGTTAATTTGATTGCACTGAATGTACAAAATTACTAAAAAAGAGCAGGATGCAAGAACTGATCACTGCCAATGAGCAGTAAGTGCTTATAGAAGCATTAAAGCATGGTATTTCTAGACAAAACAGGTAATATTTTCTGTGTCTTCCCGCAGTTCGTCTTCCTGCTTTAACACATTACATGTTATAATGTAATCTATGAGATAGAAACAATACCAGGACTCCTAATTAAATTAAAAGTAATTACCCGTTGTGTAGATACGGCATTCAATTGAGCAGCTGCAAGTTGATATTTTGTCATCCTCAGTTTATCTATATGCACATGCGTGATTCTTTGTATCAGTTATTAATGACGTTTTCTCAGTAGTCATGAAGTGTTGTGGAAAACAGGAGGAGAGGAAAAGGATGAATGAAAAAAAGTGCTATTGGGAATGCAAGCAGTGAATGAATGCATTTACTACTATAAGTCTTCAGCTTAGACACTAGTTCCTTGCTAACTTATTTTCTGTTTTATTTCAGAGTGGTCTGAAAGAAATATCATATCATTCTTATTATTATGCTCATTTTGGGGGCCTAGCAGCAAATTTTAAAAATTTTAAGATTAAGATTAAGTATAAGGACTTAATTCTTTTGCTTTATTAAGGCCCTTCTATCTTGCCCTAGAAATGTCAAAATATTCTACATTCATTGTAAATAGAATTTATTTGTTTAATATATTGATATAATTAATACATCTTTAAAGAGCTTTCATATTATTATACAGGAGAGGAGAGCAGAACAGAGCAGAGAAAAGGAGAGGAGAGGAGA
>VXAA01000116.1:79331-165824 GCA_013399115.1 Anseranas semipalmata | reverse complement strand
TTTTTCAACAGATTTAACAGATTTAGCACCTTGAGAAGAAAAAGTTTCTGGATTCTAAGCAGAATTTTACATGAGAACATTTTCATTACAGAAAAATATTGTACTAGAAAATAATGCAGACTGACGTAGTGTGCTTTTCATCTGCATGGTTCTCCTGTAACAATTGGATATAACATCATTCTCCAATCGAGAATATTATGCAGCTGGTTAAGAGCATACGCAGGGTGATGTCCGTTTGAGTGACTGTTATCTTGCTGGCATAAGCCTGCTACCAAACAGGAGCAATTATTCCCAATGCAGTCAAATTAAATTTTCATAACTACGAAGCTGCATTTTACCTTGGGGCACTACCTGATGCCCATTTCTTCATTCCTCGTTCCTTAATCCTCTATATTAAATCTAAACAAATCAATGTTTACTAACATTAATATTTTAACATACGATACTTGCTCTGCCTTCTGACATCTTGTGCCTTTATTAATAGTACGGTGAAGGCTCTCTGCCATGAACAGCAAGAAGCTCCTTTTTTGTTTTACATTCTTGTTAACTGGTTTATTTCTTCGTGTGCAAATGTGCACATAGAGACTTATACTTTTCTGTCACTTAAGTCAACAAAAATTAGTAAATAATAAGAGAAAAAATAAGATCATGTCATCACTGAACAAGGGTCATATTATAAAAAGAACATAGAAGGATTAAAACAAGTCTACTTTGATTCCTGAATTAACCAAAGGAACAAAATGGGTTCCCCTGCCTTTAAAGAGCCACCAGTCACTTGTTGGTCCCCACATTACTGGTACAAGTCCATAAACCTTTGACCAAAACATCCTTCTGCCTAGAGGCTGAAGGTAAGTGTTTCACAAGACAAATCAAGAGCAAAGCACCTCCATTGCTTGTGAAGCTGCTTCCCAGATGCAGTGAACCCACTATTGTCCTCACAGTGACAGACCCCTCATTCCCAGCCTGAAGTTCCTTCATATTCTTGTTAGATGTCTGCCAAATAACTAATTATAGCATTTGACTGGCCACTCAATACCTGGAACTGGTGTTTGTCTGTATGTGATACAAAGCAAATTAATGGATAGAAACACAAAACAATTAAAAAAAATAATTACCCTAAAATGGTATTCTATTTCCTTTCCTCTTTCCCTTACTCCCATCCTTCCCACTCATTTTGTGATTTTTCTGCTTATATCTGTACTGTAGGTCCCCTGTCATTATTTCTCTGTCCCCAGTGAAGTTTGAAACTCTTTTCAATTTAGTATCAGCAAATGTAATTATGGGCTAGTTACTTTCACTTCCAACTCATTAATGAAAATGTTAAATAAGACCAGACCTAAAATACCTTTCTAGAAAATCCACCAGATAATGCTTCCAATTTCTATAACATGGTCACTCTCTCTCCTCCCAGAACGACTTTTCAGAAAATATCAACATCACCTCTTTACTTCATTGGTGGGAGTTCCTGGACAGTGATCCAGATTCCTCCAGGACTAAGTATAATCTCTCCCATCCCCTTGAGTTTCTTGCCAGCATATAAACTAGCAAAACAAGGCTTGAAAACTGAGATCCTTGGCACACAGCTACTGTTAGTTTAAGGGTTTGCTCCCTTTGCTGAAGATGAGGAGATGGGAATAGAAAGAAAATTACCTTCATTTGAGGGTTTATAACACTAGCACAATTTTACCTATGGCTAGGACTATAAACTTGAAAGTAGAGTTCAGTAGGCTGTGTCCATCAGCAATGGGGGAAAAAAAGATAATATGGAAACTGATAATTACCAAACTAACATCAGCAGCCACATTTTCTCTGCCTTTTCATTATTAGAAAAAGTTAAATCCTGATATCTAGTTCATTCGTTGTGTTTTCTGGCACACACTGGATGTTTGTATGCCTGCTGGGCTGGAATCCTGATGCCGGAAAAAATAAAATAAAGCGTGCTGCAATTTCTAGCTGGCTACTGGGCTCTTCTCTGCACTTAGCTTCAAAGATTTTTTAAAATATATTTTTCTGCACCACAGCTCAGAGTTGCTAAATCCAGAAATTGAAACATTCTGGGAACCAAATCATTTGGGGGCAAATCAAAGCTTTTGGAATGTTGCCCTAGGATTTTGAAGATAGCAGTTAATAGCAAAAATGTTCAATATTTTTAAGGAAATCCCAATTATGGAAGGCTGCACCATTCAAATCCTTGATTCAGGAGTAGAATGAATGCTGCATGTCTAACAGAAGAGGAAATACATGCCTGTATTGTGAAGGCAGGAGTTAGAGTGATGAACAAAAGGAAAATCCTTGTGGTATTTTATATCTTTTGTGCATTTATATTTATATGTTGGTGACAGTTGCTTGTGACTTCAAAGATTAAACTTATTTAGTAGTTCAGGTCAATCTCTATATTAAGACTGAAAATCATTACAGACCTTTATGCAATTTATGTAGTTAATTTTTAAAGTATTGGTTTTCCAAATGGAAAACAAACAGACAAACAAACAAAAAAACCCAACAAAGATTAGGGGCAGGAAGAGTTTAAATGGTGGTAAGGCTCCTTTCCTTGCTCCATCAGGATTCCCTAACACTTGAATTGTGTAATGGTACTTTAAAGCATAGCTGAGTTGAAGTGCAAGTTTGCAGAGACTGCAGTTACGTTGTCACTTTCATCTGACACAAATGTGTGTCCTGTCTGAAAGGGATGCTCAGGACATAAAGATTCACAGCTGATCAGGTTAGTTCTCAATAGTACCCAGTTCTCTGAACAGCTGCATAAACATTTGTGCCAGCGCAGTGGAGTTAGCAGAAATGAGTAGCCAAGGATGGAGGGAAGGACTATGAATCCACAGTTAGAGATAAGCAAAGTTGACAAAAACAGTCCTTTAAGATGTTTCTGTATGTTAGCAATCCCAAAACTGTGGTAATCTCAGGGTTTCAAAGATAACAATTGTGTAGCCTGAAGGCCGTGTCTTTTTAGGCAGATTACTGGTGATCCACAGGGAATGGTGTGTAGTCAAGGTCAGTACAACCATTGGGCAAAGTTGACCAGAAAGCCTGAGGAACTGGAAATGCCTAAGACTGTAGAGCACACTCTGGTTTCTGCAGCCTGGAGCCCCTCTATCATGGTCACTTGTATATTTGAAGCCTTGCATAGACGATTCCTCAAAATATTTTTAAAATGTAACAACTTATACTGTGATTCACTATAATATATGACAATTTTTAGTATAATCATTCCAGAAGCACCTGGGTTTAGAGAACCTCTGCTATAGGATGTTGGGAGCACTTTGCACACGTGCAGTAAGGATGCAGTAACAATGGTGATGTATATGTATACTTGAGATGTGCATATTAAATGATAACAGCATGATGTCTTGAATATGGTAATTAAAGATGTTATGTATAGAACAACAGCATGTCTTCACATTAATTGAATTTGTGTATTGTAAAGAGAAAGAAAAGATTCCCACCAATCTTGCTTTTTAGTACTTATATTTAAATGGTAAAGCACCACGTATTTTTTCCAGTACCTTTATTAAATGCATTAGTCACCTCATCTGTGTTTTGTTAGGTTGAAATATAGTCTCATATTCAGTTATCTAAAGCTAGGCACCTAATTATGGTGTATAAATTAGGGATAGAGATGGACTGGACACTCTATAAAGTCATAGAAGAGGGTGAAATGTTTCCAAAGGACAATTTAGGACATTTGCACCTCTATTTCTCCTTTGAGTGCAGAAAGAACCTAGATTGATTCTAGTTTCAGCAGCTCTAGTAACACTCCACCTGAGTTGATAGGAACCCTAATAACAAGGATAGATGTCAGTCACATTTAGCTTTCTGTAGGCCTTACAGAATATCCGATGACAATGGTTAAAAACCTGCTTTGGAGTTCTTATTCTTGAGTCTGTTTCATTACTTCCCTAGTACCACCTTTCCAATCCAAGCTTTTTTATTCATCCAGCAGGAGATAGAGAATTTGCAAAATAATTTCTCCAGGAAGGTGTAGTCCAGAGCACAACAACTTTTCTGTACAGTTCAGTAACTGTCTGGAAATTATTTCTGTCTTATTGTTCCCTTGAAACATAAGAGCAAAGGGGATCTCTTGCCTACCTACAGTGGTATCTGAGACAGCATCAGATGAATTAACAATTTCACAATTTGAAGTGGAAAAACAGTATTTTGGCTGTCTAAGTGGCAGATTGACCGGGCAATTTTCCTCTTAAGGCACGTGCACAGCACAGCTGGAGCCAATGGGGGGTTGTGGCCGCCCTGTGCAGGGATCCCTACTCAGCCCTTCAGTGCACTGTTTAGACAAACTTGCTGCTGACAGCTAATGGGGAGCCTCTTCAAGCTCAGGAAACAGGGTTGGTTAGTTCATTCATTGCTCTGGCTTTGCTGTTTGCTTGCCAAGCAAAACAAGAGCTAGAGCTACAGAGTGTTTTTCGGCAGCAGGGCAGGACAAGCTCCTTTCCCAGAATTTTTTTTCTTTTCCCCAGTGTGTTGAAGTGGCTCACTTCCTTTTCAGAAGAGTAATATCTTGGAAGCTATTCATACGTATACAACCTAGCTATTACAAAACAATGAGAAGTAATGGATTACATGTTCATTGTTTAAACTGTTCAAAACCTTCCAGATATTTTTGTTTCAGAAAACAAAAATTTATTAGTGACAGAACATTTAACAGAAAATGATTGGTTTTAGTAGGCTTTCCACTGGGGTAAAATATTGTTTTGGTAAACAATAGTCTTTATCATCCACCACAGTGCATTTCTGTGTCCTCCATGTCCTTACCAAGATTCAGCTGAACTAGATCTAAGCCTCTGCAGTGTACCATGGTATTCTGCAGTCCAGGTGGCTGTAATATAAATGTTACATCATATATAAATAAACTTTAAGGGATGATTTTTTCTGGAATTTAATTCCATACCAAGCCATATCTCTTGCACCATACTATATTAAGTGCTGCAGTTGGTTTTGTTTAATTGTCATTACCAGCTCCACATTTTCTAAACATTTCAAAGATGGTTAGGAGATTTATTAAAAAAAAAAGAAAAGAAAAGAAAAGAAAAAGAAAAAAAGACATGCATGTGAAGGTGGATTTTTAAAAAGTCTTTACTGGCTTAACTCAGCTCTCTTTGATAAGGATAATACTAAGACGGTTCCAAACATTTTTCGCAGTCCCAAGTATTATGTAGTGAACCTCAGATGCACTGCAATACTCATGTTTCCCACTTAGTATTACCTACTTTCATTTCTCCACACACTTGGTTTGCCTTTGGGAGACTAATTATGGATTCTTTTTGACATTTTGCTGTTGTCTTCAATGCTGAAAGATGTGCTAATACTGCAAACCTATGATTTTAAGCATAAGAGCTTAAAGCGTAAGCATAATATTGTCCTTCTAGTAATGTGATCTCTGTAAATTCTGCCCTTTACTTGTGTTTTTCCTACATGAGTTATGCTGATAAAATTATCTTCTGATATCCAAGACTTATTGCGGTACCCCCTCCATTGATTGGTTTGCTCTATGTTTTTTGAATCTTTTCCAGGCCTTATGGAATCTCTAAGCTTGCATTCTGCAAGTCAGAAATGATTTCAAGAATACTAGTTTTGCAAATTATTTTAAGAAACAATAAACAAACAAACATGAGTTCATAATAGACTGAACTCAACCTTTTGAAAATCTGGTCTGCTTATAGGCTTGATATTTCTTATCTAAAAAGTGAAATACAAAAAATTCACTAGTCAGACATTTCAGAAGTTTAAATCATGTGCAAGAAAACTTAAACTGGGCATTCAAAACTGGTATCTTCAAAGTTATTAGTGCTTTTTGGGGGATTCTTGTCCCCTGTTTTGGACACTGTATTCCTAAGCATTGTATACTTTAAATTACATTAACTAATAAGTGCTTCATATGTGAACAGTACTTCATTTCTGATTCCAGCAAAACCATCAGGTCCTTATTTTATCTAGCATTTCAACTTAAAGAGAAACATTTCTAGATGTGTCAACTTAGAACCTCCAGCATCATAATTCTACTTTATAATATGCTCAGAAAGAGACCTGCACTATATTTGCAAAAAAGAATATGCACGTGAAGATAAAAATGTACATGATTTTTCTTCTCATCACAAAACATCCTAATTGCTCTTCTCTTGAAGGAAAGAAATCATACACAGATAAGTTTTCTAACCTCACTGACCAGATTGCTGATGAAACCTCCCTTGAACTATAGCAACTTTCTTTATCACATTTATGATATGTTCAGAAGCAAAGACCAAGTGTTATTAGTAGAAAAGGAATGATTTTTTTTTTTGCAAGTTAAAGTGTTAATATTTAATTGTGACCTTTGTAGAAATGCTAAGGTTAAAATGTAAAAGTTAATAAAACTTCTATTTGAAATAACAGCAGATGGCCACGTAGTGAATACAAGCTTAAAATCACTCTTGGGGCTCTATTACGTTCACAAACTGCCTCAGCTATCAATTACTATGTATGTTGCTGATGAGAGAAAAACTGAACTCCTGTTTCATGTAGTGCACCTTAGCTGAGTATCATCTGACATGAAGGGCTATAGAAGGCTCTGATTCCTAAATAAATCCCCTGTAGAGGTGCCTGGCATATTCAGTTAAAAGGTATTCTTTTAAGATTACTCTTTTATTTATTTATTTTTTCTGATGAAAATTTGCACAAGTACAACAGAGATTGAAAAGTCATGTGGTAGTAAAAGAAATACTTTAATTCCACAGGGTATTGCTTTTGAAAAGATGAGAGTGCTGAGCCATCTCATTTTGTGTAGAAATGGACTGGGGATATGGGAAAGCAAATATTCAGTGAAACAGAAACTCACGTCTGATGCCTTGGAAGTTGGAAAGTGAGACCAGTTTATGAGAAGCAGGAAAAGCAAAAGCAGAATACAGCTGAAGGAAAAGAAGCTGGATGAAAACTGTAGAGAAGAAGATGTAAGCAGACTCAGTGAAAGAAGGAGGTGATGTAGCTGAGATAGGAAAAAGGCAGACACTCCCTCATATTTTTGTATCTTCTTTTTGAATAGCTTAATCCTTACTGACTCCTGTTGAATTTTTACTAGCCTCTTTGACCTAATATGCCCCGCAGAGGAAGACTTCTTTTTTTTTTTCTGTTTGGCAAAGGCAGACAATGCAGGTGGCAGATTGTTATTGTTTCATTTCCTTCTTTTCCTGCTGGCAGGTATTTTGAACCCTTATTATGTTTTCCTTTTTTATTTCCAAGGCTATGCTATGTTCTTCAGGGCAAAAGATAGGAATGAAAAGAACTATCAAAATAGGCCTTTCTAATAATATTTTTGCCTGCTTCTGGAGAAAATGTCTAGCAGAAGTTCCTTAAAAAGGTGGTACAGAACTTATTTGTATCAGATTTAAATACAATGCTTGCTCCAATTTTACCACACACTGGAAACATACATGCAGGAAATGGTGGCCAGGAACAGTAATGTTTATCCACAGTGCCTGATATGAAGACTTTAGGGAGTTCCTCAAGTTCATACTTAAAGAAACATAATAGTGGATTTACACAGAGGTGAGAACATAAATTCAGTCATAATGGTTCAATGGTTCAGCAAAAGAGCTGGGTCTGAGAGTGGGTTAAAGTGCAAATGTGGAAGAGGCTGTGAGCTGAGGGCATTCACGCAGCATGAAGTCTGCCATACGCCCTCTTGGCCTGCAGCATATGGTGAGGCGGAATGGCCTGAGCTGCAAGCTCTTGGAGTCGATTTTTATAAAGGTAAGATTTTCCGCTTCCTGTTCTCTCAGTGTCAGGAGAAGCCCTCTATCTTTATTGGTTCTTCTGGCAAAAAATATCTACTGAAAAAACAGATGGTAAGGGATAAACAGGGAATAAAAGTGTGTGAGTATGGAAGCAGGTCATCAGCTGGGCATGACAGACCTACTGCACATAGACCCATGGGCCAGCATGAGTCACCCAGCTGATCCTAAAACCTCTTCACATCCATTCTTACCTGCCAACTAATCTGGATGGCATCAGTGCCTTTGGTTCCAGTCATAAGGCTGTGTATATGATCAAAAGGTGAAATGCGTGCAGGTGTCACAGATTAATTAACAACACTGCATCTGGGGCACACAGCACATAGCAACACACTAAAGAGATTACGGAAGGGCTGTTACAGTAGAACGGCAAATAAAGGGGGGGTGCTAAAGCTATGAAAAACAGTTGCCAGTACTTTTCCCAGTATTTCAGGTGCAAACAGCCTTTCTGATGATCTGGAGGACCAATAGTTGACCAGATGTATTGGGTTTATGTGGCAAGGGTTTGGTAGCAGGGGGGCTGCAAGGGTGGCCTTTGTGAGCAGAGCCCAGCAGCTGCCCCATGTTATATAAGAGCCAGCTCCAGCCGGCTCCAAAATGGACCCACTGGTGGCCAGAGCTGAGCCAGGGAGCCACACTGTTGTGCCTCTGGGAGAGCAGATTTAAGAAAGGGAAAAAACTGCTGCGCAACAGCAGCTGGGAGGGAGGAGTGAAAAAATATGAGAGAAACAGCCCTGCAGACACCCAGGTCAGTGCAGAAGGAGGGCAGGAGGGGCTCCAGGTGCCGCAGCAGACGTTCCCCTGCGGCCCGTGGAGAGGCCCATGGTGGAGCAGGCCGTCCCCCTGCAGCCCCTGGGTACCACACGGAGCAGATCTCCACGNGGAAGGACGGCATCCCGTGGGAGGGACCCCACGTGGAGCAGGGGCAGAGAGTGACTGTGAAGGAGCGGCGGAGACGCAGCGTTAGGGACTGACCGCAGCCCCCATTCCCCGTGCCCCCGCGCCACTCGGGGGGAGGAGGTAGAAGAGGGTGGGTGGGGGAAGGTGTTTTAGTTTGCTTGTAGTTTCTCACTGCTCTAGTCTGCTAGTGATAGGTAGTAAATTATATTAATCTCCCTATGCTGAGACTGTTTTGCCCATGACAATAATTGGTGGGTGATCTCCCTGTCCTTATCTCAACCTGTGAGCTGTTTCCATCGTATTTTCTCCCCCTTTTTCTTTGAGAAGGGGGAGTGAGAGAGCGCTTGTGGTGGAGTTCAGCTGCCCAGAAGCGTAAAACCACCACATCAGAGGGTACAGGGAGCATCCACAGAAAATCTGGCTGCAACAAGAAAGTTAAAGAAATTGTTTGCATTTGTGTTCACTGTGGCTTCAATGCTAGAACCTTCACGTGGAATGTATTAGAGTCTGCCTGAAACCAAAGTGTCAGAAAGAGAGATTTTTGTGTTTATTAATATTCTGAGTAATATCAGATCTTCAAATGGGATTGTAGGTGTGCAGATGCGTGTTATAATGAAACTGTGCCCTGAAATTTTTGACCTTCTGATTATGGAATATGACTTATCCCTCACAGCTTCTTTCTTGCCTTTGGAAAAGTAGGTTTTATGATGCCAATTTTTAAACAGGCTCCTGAATGCTCTGTAAGTCTGATGCCCAGGCTGGACATTTTTGTAGATATTATCATAAATGAAATGAATCAGCCAATAATTTGACAAATAAAGACAGAAGTGTTAATATGGCTTTTGTACAGGGAACTTCTGTCTCAGAAGTCTATCAGGTAATGTGTTTGAGGGAGTCATTGAGCATGTGCACAAGGGTGAGCCAACAGATATAGTGTGGGATTTCCAAAGGCTCTTCACCAACATTTCTTGTAAAAACTTACTGGTCATGACTATAGCAAGAACAGATAAATATCTCTCACCAGTAAATGTCTTCTTAAAAGACAGTAAACAAAAGGTAGGAGTAAATGGTCAATGCAGGAGGAAAATAGTGTACCGTACAGAGATCTATGCTAAGGCTTGTCCTATTCAGCATATTCATACAGGATCTAGAAAAGGTGGTAGAGACTGATAAAGCATGATGATGATAAATTATTCAGTGTAGTAAAAATGAAAGCTGGCTCTGAAGAGCTGTGGAAGGATCTCACAGTGTTGAGTAATTGGGCAGTAAAATGGGAGATGAAATTCAGCGTTAATAAATGCAGAGTAATGCAGCTGGAGAAAAACAAGCCTAATTGTACAAACACGGAATTGGTCTCTGAGCTGTTACCACTCAGTAAAGAAATCCGAAAGTCATAATAGGTAATTCTAAGAAAACATTAGCCTAACACACAGTAGCTGTTAAAAACAAACAAACAAACAAAAACAAAATAGAAAGTTCAGAATTATTAGGAAGCGACCAGGGCACTAACAAAACATATAATTTTGCCATTAAGTAAATCCATGTACCCTTTATGCATACTTTTGATGCCTTTGTCTCAATAAGGATAGAGCACTTTGGCTAAATTTGATGTTCTCCTTTTATCTATGAAGATCTGAATGTATCCTCTGTTGCAGTTGCTGGACCTTAGAGATTCAGGAGTGGGTGCATTTGCAGTGCAAAAAAAATCCTTTTGATTTTTTTTTTTTTTTTTTCACTTTGCAGGACTGCTTCTATGTACATATGTATACCTTCAGAGCAGTCTTGGTGTGAATGTAAAAATCTCATTCAATGAAAGCAGCTCTGAGATAAGCATCAATGAGCAGACTCACCAGGATACATGAACTGTGCATGGATGGATTTGAGAAGAGATTTCAGCTGCTGATGATTGAGTGAATTTCAAAGGAAACATTGAAATGAGGCTACATGACTACAAGAGCAGGTGAAGATGGGATACAAAATGAGAAGATGTTTTATGTGCTGAAGCAGCAGCAGAAGTCAATAGAAGCAGCTTGTCTGGTTGTTCGGATGCTGATTTGAGAAGCGTGTTGACAGAGGTGGCTTTCAAACAGTCTTTGAAGGAGGGGTGATGGTTTTAGTTGAAGGCAGGGTGACCTGAAGAAAAAAAAGTCATTTAAAAAAAGAAACAAAATGGTCCACTCAAACCTAATTATGTGTTATAACAGTTTGTAAATACTGTCCCTTCTGAACAGAAAACTAGGCTAATATTTTAAATAACTGCATGGTGGGTAATGGTTGGGCTCTGGGGGCCCAGGTGGGTATTCTGCTTCTTCAGCCAGAGAAAGTTGTTTCTAGAGCCAGGAAAGTCCTGTTGGGAACTGAGTTAGCAGTGACGTTCTCTGGCAAAATGTGTGATGGGCAAGTGAGAAAAATCAGCCCCTATGCTGTACAGAGGTTTTACTCTCAGATGAAAAGGAAGTGCCGAGAATGGTGAAAAGTAGAAAAACTCTGGATGATAACCAGTGTTCATACTGAGTCCAAGATCTGGAAGTCCAGCTCTTTACAGGCACAATCCCACCTTACATTTTCTTTTGAAAAGTGTTGTTGTCAAACAACATCCCCGTTTTAAAATAAAATTAAGTCCAGCTGCAAGCATACAAAGGTTCCTTCATGAAAACAATCAAAACCTGACTGACAAAAGGAAAACAAAAGTAGTTGCTTAGGAGGAAGGGGTTTGGTATGTGTTAAGAGAAGTTTGTTTGTTCATGCAAACTGCCAGCTTTTCACTAGGAAACTGAGGAGGATGACTGTAACATCAAAGGCAAAAAGCAGTTAGGTGAGAAACTGGCAACCAGTCTAATTTTCTTCCTGCCTTGCAGATGACATTCTATCCCTCCCATTCTACCACAAATCCTCTGCTATTTCTCCTTCCTTGTCCTCTCACCACTTGCCTTTGTGGATTGCCCTCCTTTTTGATCTCAGGGCTTTCCTTAGCCTGGATCCATCTCTCCTTTGGCACAGCTATTTTCTTTCTGAAGCATGTTTCCTGCCTTCTTTCTGCAAGTTAGTTCTTTTTAGATCTTGCTTCTGTCCAACTTTGTTTCACCAGTTACTCTTTGCCATGAAATAGACACAGAAGAAGAGACACTTAGCCAAGTGCAATCTGGACAAACTCTTTGGAGACAAGTATTTCCAAAAGCTGAATTTGTTCACAGAGACACCCACCACAGGATGCAAATCTAAATCCTTTCCCATGACTGTTCAAATTAAGGCCTTTGCCCTCAGAGCTGTGTTTACTTTTCTTCAGACATCAGGATGGATTTGGTAACCCTCCCTTTTCCTTGGGGAGCATGTGAGTGCCACTGCTTTCATGCGGGGCTTCTTCAGACATCTGGGAGCAGGTGGAGCAGATTGAGCCAACAGCATGACCCTGTCCTGCTCAGGCCCTGCAGTTTTGATGTAAGACTTACAGAAAGGACCTCAAAATTTCTGTAAAAAATAAACTGTAGAATCAGCAATAGACTAGCATTGACTAACATGTACTTAGATACCATAAGGCTTTGGAAAAAACCTGTTTTGATGGTGGCTCCCATGCACTTGCAGTTGCTTCAGAAAAAAAAAAAAAAAAAAAAGTGGGCTAGTTTTTCCTTTTGAGATAGTCTCTGATTTTTATGATCTCCTAATTACAGTATGCACAAAAGAATTTCACATACGTTTACAAAACAAACACTTAGAGTACTTGTGTAATTACAAAGTCTGCCATTAAATTAGTGTTTCATGTGTTTATGTTTTAATTATTAACTGTGGCAGAATATAGCTAAAGCAGAAAACATGTAATTTCTATGATAATAACTGAACACGATTAGCTGCATATCTTTCTATAAACAAAATGTGTTTTTCATTTGCATTCTTCCCTTGTCTTAGTTGCATTTAGGCCAATGCAAAAGAGTCTGGCATCCTTCCTCTTCACTGTAGGTGAATATATGGCATTTTATTTTATGGAATCTATTGTGCCAGAGGTGTTTATTTGTAAGACAATTTGATATGGCATGATGATTTTTGCTTACATCTTGCCTCCTACTCATCCACACATAAATATCTATGTACCAGTTTCTTCATCCTCCTTCTAATGTACTAACAGACTATATGTCCACTACTGACACTTGTGTTTCTTTCTTAACATTCAATCATGTCCTCATGGATCTGTGCATAAGCTTCCTCTCCTTATCTGTGTAGTCCCAGTAATTTCAAGTACACTTCATTATTGATCCTGTCTCTAATGCTATCTTTTTTACTTCCCAATTTTCTTTGTCAGTTTTTCCACCTGTTTATATAATTTCCCCTTTATGATTTATATTGAATTACATACTGTAGAGATCACTTTTCAACATAAAATTGGCTCATCTTATTAAACTTCTTTTAAACCTTTAATGTAGGTCGCTAAAGTTAGGGTATTCAAAAGAGACGTTAGTGCTTCTGAAAAATCTAATATCTAATCACATTTATCTTCCAAATCATAATGAAAGTGAGGGGTTTTGCATTCTTGAAAGTCAAGAAAGAATTCATCAAGGAAGAGTTTATCCACTGAGGCCAGCAAAAAGCAATCTTCTCTTCAGTCACCTGTAAGACATAGAGAAAAATCTGGGTTGCCTTTCCCAGACCTGGTGAAACATGGTAGATTGTCTGTAACTCCTCAGTGTTATGAATCTAACTGGGACATTGCATTCAACAGGCTCTGTTGCTGTGAGACATCTCCTGAGCCTGAGGGCCCAGGCTGCTGCAGTATGTATTTAACGGCAACAGCAGTTCACCCCTGAGGTCAGGCTCCACTATATTTTATTGTAGTAATATTTTTCAAGAATGTAATTCATGGAACTTTCCCCCAGTTAATTTCCATGGGTCTGTTACATATTTTTCACTTCAGCCAGGTAATATTTTTCCTCCTTCAGCCTCATTCTTCCCAGAGAGAGACAAAACTGCATGTTCCCCCTAGGGTTCCTCATAGGGTTTCCCTCACACAACAGAGAAGGACAACTCCATAACTCCTGGAAGCTGCTTCCATGGTCTGTGGGCTGGGTGTGACAGCTGATGTATCTTGAAATTTTTCTGATGACTTACCTAGTTGCATGGGTTGCACAGTTCACAGATGTTCCTTACAGCCCAGTACAGTACTGCTCTTTCATCTTCTAGGGATAGACTAGTCCCAGTTTCCATATAGGTTTATTCCTTTACAGTAGGCATCATGACTTGATACCTCCTTTGGCAAAGCTGCCCTGACTGACTTTTCAAAAAGCCGGTAAGCACAGCCTCCTGACTGCATGGAGAGGGCTTGCAGTTCTCCTCAAGGACAGCCCTTACACAGCCCTCTGAAGGAAGGCTCACTCCATCACCTACGCAACGCTAACTATAATTCTCAGAGATGTGTTATCCTTATGTGCTCTATGACCTGCCATCTTTTCCCACTTTTAGAGGTTTCTGCAACCTGGATATGTATAAGCAAGACTACTAAAGGGCGTACAGAACCTTTTTATCCCACATGCCATCAGGTCAGGAATCTGATGGGAGGTGGACATGGAGGACATGAAGGGCTCTAACAGGCACTGAATGCCAAAATACCGTGATACTAAATGCACAGGGCACATATAGACCACCTGAGTAACTGATGTGGCAACAAACATACTGCAGATAACAACTAATCATGCTTAGGGGGGAGCACTAGGGCTGTCTTCACCCCAATTCATTATTTTCTGTAAAAGATACCCCATATTAGGATATAGTTAGGTGAACTTTTTCTTCAGATTCACAGAACAAATCAAAGTGGTCCGTGAAAACTTCCCCTGGTGAAGGTTTCCTTGTGTGATACATACACTCATTTCAAAAGGACTCTGTGTTGCAAAGCCAGAATTTCACAATCCAGTTCATACTGAAAGATAGGATAAAACCGAGCCCTCACGTAGGCACACATAATTTCTCCGTGAGACTCTCACCCACTTCTACCATGGCTGAATTTGATCCAAATCACTTAACACTATTTTCCTTAAATATTCATTTTTCAGAGAAAGGGTTTATATAACCTGTCGCCTTATATTATAGCTGATGTAAAAAGTTTGCGGCTGCAACCCTAAATGTTTTATCACCTGTCAGACATTTCAATGATAATAAAAAGTAACATCCTTTAAATTAATTAGACATGATTAGGACTTCAAGCCCACAGGCCACTTCATTATGCAAAAATTATAAGTTAGATATTTAAATTACCATTAAATTGATTCTTATGTTAATTGATAGCTCACTTATAACCCCTGTTTTTAACTTCTATAGGATCTTATTAAGGTTTAATACACGTAACTAAAATATTTTAAGCAATCATTCAAATAAAGAAAATACACTGAAAAAATGTTGATAAATATTTTTCTCCACATCCTTTTTATGTTAAAATAAGAGTAACTTTAATAAAATATATCAGACATCACTCATGCAACCCTATTAGCATGCAAATTGTTGTGATCTCCTCTATCCTACCATTCAGTATAAGCAAAAAGTTCCTTCTTCTACACATGCGCAGCAGTGGTTGTCTGAGATATGCAATGATTTACACAAGGTATTGAAAGGCAGAACTGAGGTCATGGAATACAATCAAACCAATAATACAGAATGATAATAGTGGAGATGGACATTCAAATCCATTTAAGTCACATACTAATGCTTAGGATATACATCTTGGATTTTCAAGGACTGTTTGACTCGCTTATGGCAAAGGACCAAAATTCTTAGAAAATGTGTAATTTTTTCCTCAAGTCTGGGTCTGGCAACTCAATAGCAGAACAGAACTGTTTGTTTCTCCACACTGTTTCACTTTTTAAAGTATTACATTAAACCATGTTTAAGTTAGGTGAACTCAAATTAGTGACCTTGCTCTTTGGGTTTTGGATGCTTTTAATGAAATCTCATCTGCCAATTAGTTCCTGTCCCTGATTATAAGGTTTTTCAATAGTGCAATTAATATAGGAAATAGAGATACAGGGTGATATCCCTGCAGTGCTGTTGGCAATGGTTGAGCTGTCATTGATATAAGCCGAGACAGTATTCCTCTCTTAGTCCTTCTGAGGGAGTTCAGAGTTCATACGATGCAGGTGAACAGTATAGGCTGGATCTAAAAAGAGATAAAGGAACAACTTTTATGTTCCAAATAGCCCCAAAGTTATTTTCCCTATCACCATTACCTTCAAACCTCATTCATACTCCCAGGCATGTAAAAGATGCTTGTAGTGTTGTGCTGTTGAAAATATCACTCTGTTGGGCTGTGGCGGAGCTCACAGTGTATCAGGCACTTTCAGCTGAAAAACCATCATAATGAAAAAAGTCCTAGGACCCCAGGCTGCCAGGTGGGTCCCTGAGACATCTTGGCCTGAGAGCCAAGTGGTGGCCTACCTCTTCTGAAGGAAGCCAGTCCTGGAAGAGCAAACCATTTGGCCAGGTGTCTGGGACTGCATCATGGGGTATACAGAAGTAGTCATATGTTTAAATACTTTATCCAAAACCAAAAGGGCAGTTTGATACCAGTCTGTGCTTTAAATACTTGATACTTCACCAATCAATACCAAGCATAGATAATTAAAGCTTCTAAGTATACTTGAGATTATAAGAATACTAACTTTGGAGATTTTCAAATTTACTTACAGGTGATACTTTTTATCCCTCTTGCTACAGCTGTTAGAGGTTAGTCCTGAGAGACTGTTGAATCCAGAATCTTCTGAAACACCACTGATAATGCAATCCATATGATTGGGTGACATCTTTCAGCTGACAACACCTGGAATTTTTATTCTCAACAGACATTTTTTATTAATGGGACCACCACCTGACTTTGTTGTAACAGAAATAAAACAGAATAATATTTCCCTCTGAGATACTTCCCTGCAAATAGTGGTCTTCAGGTGCAGAGCAAGTAGTGCTTTAGATGGTATCAGGGGTCAGATATTGAACAGTTTAGCAACACTTTTTAGACTGGACATTTTTCTGTTAGTGACAGAGAACTTTAACAGAGAAAAAAACTTAGGTGCATTATGAACTTTCATTTCTGACTTTTAAAGTCAGTAGTAAAAAAAATACACTAGTCTGAAACTTGGCATCCACAGTTTCAAGGATTTAGCTTGGGAGTGATGTAAGGTTTTAAAGTAAAGTTTCAAAGATAGTGGTTCAGCTGCTTGGGGTTTTTGTATTGAGGATTTTTTTAACATTTGCGTAACTTGAAAAGTGCTGCAGAGTAAGCAGGAAAAATTGGCAAGGAATTAGTTCATAATATGGTTTAATTACTTCTGGCATTATACATATATATTTTAAATAGCCAAGATATTTGAGTTTAAAAAAGGTGCTCAACAGAGGTGTATTCATGTGGATTCTTTTTTAGCATAATCTATCATAAAACAGTTGCTCTTATTCTATAAAATACACTTTCAAGTACATATTGCTTAAATGTACTCAAAACTTTCTAAATGCATTCCCATATTTTCTTCACTGGAAATGAGACATCTATCAGATTTTGCAGGTATAACAACTGCAAGTCAATCTGCAAAACTTAAGCTACTTTAGTTTGTATCTTCAAAATGTAAATAGCGTAACATAATTTCTTAATGTCAACACAGCACTTTTCAACCTAGATGTCAAAGCCTTTTATTAGGGAATGTTTCACCATCCTTATTACATGAATGGGCAAACATTATAGGAAAAAATGTTACTCAGCAGTGTCACACTAGGAGACAAAAGAGAAGAGAAGACTACTTCAATGTGATAGCTTTGATGCCAACATCATAATGTGGCCTTTGACAATAGAGTCCACCCTTTTAAACTGGTAAACTATAACAACTATTAGAAAGTTTAACTGAAAATAAGATGGAACAGCCAAGGCTTTTCTTTTTGTCCCTCAAAAATCTGCTGTCTGTTTCATTGGATTATGAGGTGGAGTTGATATTTCAGAAGAAACCTTGTTTGCTCATTAGCTCTGAATAGTGGAACTAGAGAAACTCCAAGAACCAGCACAAAGACATTGCTGCCAAGAGAGGTCACACAGTCCCTAGAAAGCCTTTTTTTTTTTTTNTTTTTTTTTTTTTTAACACTGAGATACAATGAAAGGGAAAACTTGTCTAAGGGTTGTTCCACACCCTCCCCACCTTTGGCTCCTCTGTAATACTGGACATAGATGTATATATGCAGAGGGAAGAAAACTCTTTCCAAAGTCTGATCCTGCTCACATGCCTTGGTTAGTGGTTACTACCCAAGAGATCAACATAGTGAGCTATGGATATTATATATATTAGAAGCTCTAAAAATACTGTTCCTCTCACCTTTATACTGTCCAGTATGGGGTATGTTTTTTGTTTGTTTGTTTGTTTTTCCCATGGCTAGTCAGTCATGGAGTTACCCAGTATTAACCAAAGTTTATCTTAGAGAGTTCTCTACTGAAGCTACTCAGTCCGTGGTGGAAAAGATTTCCTCATGAGTGTTAGGGGAAAGTGTCTGTTAAATATGTAGTGGGACAGAGTTTCTAATATCTAATAAGCAAATGAGTCCAGTAGCTAAGTGGTGTGGCGTCAGTGGCAGTCCTCTTCAGGTGGGAATGATTTACAAATGACTTCATGGTGCAGATAATAGTTTCCAAATAAATTGAGTTGTGGCTTAATTAAATGGCACCTTTGCTTCTTTTTCCCATTTACCTGAAACAGCCATAACTAGGATTAACTGTTGTGTGAGAACATAAAATAGAGAGGCAGTCTCTAGAATTGCAGACCCTAAAGCTTTGTAGGGATTTAAAGATTATAACCAACACTTTGACCTGGCGGTAGATGGGTAGCCAGGGAAAAGCATGGACTATGAGTACAGTGTGCCATTCTGATAAAATGAACCATAACATTCAATACCAGATAAGGCTTCCATGGACATTGGCCTCCCAATTGTATGCTGTGTGTCAGCTCCACTCTTAGGAGACATTAACACTGTAACATTTTCTCAGCATTTGACATCTGGGCAATTTAGTCAAATAACCCAACTTCAGCTACTATCTCTGTGTGGATGAATCATATACATGTATCTTTAATGCTCTGTTCTGAAATAGGTCTTTGTGTTGAAAAGCTAAACCTTTATGTCTCTTCATGGATGTGGCTTTCAACTCCAGTACATGACGAAGAAAATGCTCTTTCCTTTCTGCTCCCAGAATTTTCTCCATTGCTATGAGCAGCAGCACCATTCTGCCTGCTGTTCGCACCACTAGCATGGACATGATCTTTGTCTCAGATTTTTAGTTTTCACATCCAAGTCATGGCTCAGCTTTACATATTATGGCATAGTATCTCAAGAAACAACAGATGGTGCAGGCAGCCAGGCAAATTCAAGAAAATAATGAGATGATATTGGACTGTGTAACAACTATTTTATAGATCCTTGCAGGAAAGACAGGTTTTCAAGAGATTCCTCTCTTTACAGTTCTTCAGTGACTCTCTACCATTTATTGTCTCAAAAAAGCCCTACTTGTCTTGCCCAGCCGGTGTTGTCCCCACTTGTGCCTTATTCACTAGCTAAAGTTTGCTGTTGACTCCCAATGAGCCAATTTTCTTTTTTATTTGTGTGTGTGTGTTTTCCTCTATGCTACCCCTCATGATTAAGAGAAGACGGCACAGGATGACTCTGAAGTTACTACATTATCTTCCTCTTGTCTCCCAAATGTTGCCTATGTGACATGGTTTTCTTTTTGTTCTGTTTTGTGCGGTCCCAAGTACAATGCAGTCCTGGTCCAAAGATAGAACTGCCAGATGCTACATTAACATTGTACTCTGCATCGATATCTCTTAACAGCACCTGAAGTCTCCTTTCACAGCTGTGACAAAGCATTCAGGATTCAAGAGGCATGAACACAAGTGAGGAGCCCTCTTCCCCTCATGGTGGAGTCAGGCCAGGGATGCTGAGAATTTGGACCTCTCTGAAACTGCACGTCAGAAAAGAAACTATGATTTGTGTCCCTGAAGGGAATTGTGCTGAGCTTAAAAGAGAATAGCTGTAGTCTTTTACTGCAACATTATTTCCGACAAGTCCTCCCCTCCCCCTCTCCCCCAAACACATTTTGATTTACATTTTCCGGTTTTTGATGAGAGACTGGAAACTCTTAACATTTTTCACTTATTGGTGGTTTTTATTTCTTCCGTGAAAGGATTTTCAAGGGTATGAAATCTATTTTGAAAATATTTTATTTAATCTTTTTCTCTGAATCCAAAAGCAAAGGTGATGTGGTAAACTAGGGTCTGCATGGAGGAGCTCTGCATACCATGGAAAAGGTGGCTGCTTGGGGTAGGCAATGGGAGCCTTTGAACTCTGAGTCTATTGGAGATGCCCTAGTTCAATCAGGAATTAATTCAGAGAAGTCCTGTGGCCTGCATTATGCAGGAGGTCAGACTAGAGGGTCACAATCATCTCTTCCAGCATAATAATCCATGAATCTGTAAGAGCTACCATCTTTTATGGTTCATTTCTTCTAAATGCTTATGTTTATTTGTAGCTGTCACATTTTTTGGTATAACATATATAAGTTAGGTAAGTTAACACCAACATTTTTGCTCAAATATTTCATTTTTATTTTTTATCAGAAGATCAGAAAATTAGTCATAGATGAGGAGATGAAAACTTATTTCAGATGTCATCCTAAAAGAAACTCTTAATTACTTCTCTTTCACTGGATCTATTTCCTAGGCTAGAAGCTTTTGTTTTTAAAATATTTTAACTGAGTCTAGGAGAGGATCCTGAGCTTTCGCATAGGGTCAGACTACAAGAAGGTTGATTTAAATATCAGCAGAACTTTAAATACATCTGTCAGAGAGCTCTATATTTTTGGCAGTTATAGGCCACCTTTATTCTGTGTAATGATGAAGGTTTGACTTCACTTGATTTTTCTTTTTTAGCCAAATGAACGGTGCATCTTTCTTTAATTGTGATCCTCATCAACCATTTGGCCCAGTAATAGTATGCAAATTGAACTCTTCAAAAATTAATGCTAACATTTATTAAATAATGCATCATACAATAAGTTAATTTGAAATTCTAAGTTGAACTCCCTGCTCATAAGAGAGGGATTTTTTTTTTCCCTGTGTCATCTTCATAAAACATCTTTATAGTCTTTCTAAATACCTTAAATGTGCTTCCTGGGTTTTGACAAACTGGTCTCTACTGAGGCTATTGATAAGGAGACGTTCTCTCTGATCCAGAGTTTTGATATTTTCTATTCTTTGATATCTTCTATTCCACATAATTGTTAATATTTTCTTAGTTTGAACATTTTGGAGAAAAGTATCAACTAAATACAGCCGGTTGGTAAAGACATACAAATTCACTGCACATACAGTGACAACTTTTGCAGACAGGCATTATTTTTACACCATTACATACAACATGGGTCTGGCCACTAATTTAGCTGGATATATAGTATCGCACTCTGTATGCTCAGGACAAATCGCAGCATGTAGAAAGGTGAACACATTGAGGATTTATATACATGTGTATATATATAAAAGCCTGGTTGTTATTGCAGTTATGGTACTTCAGGGAAATCAGAATCAGGTCCTAAAGGCAGACTACAATTTATACTATACAGTCCTTTATTTAGTTGGACAAAAGCAAGTGCAGATTTCCACATTTGTCTTTGTTCAGCCATGTTCAACCAAAAATGACTGAATGCAGGCAAATGTCTTTTTGAATATGCCTTTTTCTGAGTTGTGCTTGTTTTTTTTTTTTTCTTTTTTTTTTTTTTTTTCTCCTACATTTAATGTGTGCATCAATCTGTCACTTTTCACTCATTTATTTACTGGCCATGACACAGGCAGGTGCAGTAACCGAGGCTGGTAAAATGACCACAAAGAAATAAATACAGCAAAAGTAGTACAGTCTGTTCAGTAGGAGAGGATCTTCTCAAACACAAATCAAGCAAGGTAACAAAACCATCCCTCGCCTGTTGATGAGCAAAGCCCCAAGTGGGCGGGTGAGCATGTGCTCCCTTTCCCCATCTCTGCTGTAGTCCTCTGCACCCTCCCCACAGCACCTGACTGCGTGCCAGAGCCAGGCAGGACGTGCTTTAAACTATTCTGTTCCTGCACACTGCCACGAGGAGAGAGCAGCATAAAAGTCAGTGTTTTGGGGTGAAGGCATCCATAAAAGAATATATATTTTTTCCATTTCATATAATATTGCAACTAGTGTGTGTGTGGTGGGGGAGTGCATTCTCAGTGGAGTCATGAGTTTAGGATATATTTTTTTGCTTCCTGCATCTTCAGAATGTCCTCAAGGTGGATCTCTAGGTCAGGCTGTCATTGAGCAATGGTTTTCCGGTTGTGCCTACAATTTCCTGGCAACTTTGCCAGGCAGTGACAGTACATACAGGTAATCGCCTTAATTGGGAACAGAACTGTAGTGCGCAAGGCAGTGGTTACATACAGAAAAAAAGTTTCACCCTCAAATACATGGCAGCCCCAAACACTTTCAGCTTTGGTTCAGCTCTCCTACCCTGTACAGTCTCACCAGGCTGAGATAACAGTACAGCTAAAAGATATTAAGCAGGAATGTAGAAATGTGAGCTGAAGTTTTGGTTCTGACTTGTGCTGAGAATTAGCTCCATCTGATGCATCAGGAAGCAGGCACTGGCTCCTTGGGCTGCAGAAGAGTCAAAGGCAGCTGCATGTGCTGTTGGCGTTCTTACCCCCTTCTGTGCTGCTGCTTTCAGAAGTTAAGGTGCCATACCCACTGTTTAGGAGGCACTTTTGTCTCTTTTTTTTTATTTCTTTTGACTAGAAATCACTTTAACAGTCCAAAAGGCCACTACTTTTATGGGTGGAAAAATGTGATCTATTTGAGTATGATGGACTCCTGTGTGAGCACAGATGATTTGGCAAATTTTGAAAAGAGAACATGTGGCCTGAATAATCAACAAGAGGAATTCACAAAGGTTTGGCTTGGCTTGCTTAATTTTTTTCTCTGATTTGTCTGTTCTTATAACTGCCACCTGTTCCTTTGTTTTCCTCTAGATCTGCAGTTTTTTAAAACTAGAACGGACATAATGATAATTTAGCTTGACTTTCTGCATAGAGTAGAACCTATAATTTCATCCACTGCTTCCAATGCTTTTGAGATATGGCATAGCCTTTAGAAAGACATCAAGGGTAAAATTCCACGTGATGCCTATTATCTCCCTAGGTAAAAAACTTCTTATAGATAACTATTATCAGTGTTTAGGACATTGTATCATTTCTACCTAGAGTTCATCTGCTATATATTGAATTTTGTCCAGTCTTTGAGGGAATGTTGAAAGAGCAAGCAAAAATCTTCTGCCTTTTGGCTGTTTACTTACAGGTTCTGATCAAGTTTCTTCTTTCACATTGTCTTTGACAACCCAAAGAAACATAGCTTTATAGTTCTCTTCCAGTAAGGCAAGTTCTAAATCTTCAATCATCCCTGTGGCTCTTTACCAAACTCCTTGCAATGTGTTAAGGTTCAGTGTTCCAGTAATAGTCAAACAAAGTCTATACCACCTTACTTCTGAGAATATTCACATATATAGGTAGACAAAGAAGCTGTCTGGGCACATATTATCAATCTTGTGCCAGAGTAAGAAATGTGGTTCAGTTTCAGTTGTGAATTCAGTGATGACAAAGACTTCTGAATTTTTTATTCATATGGGAAAAAGATGTATCATATCACTCAAGGTTCCTACTTTTAATTACAATTGGTCCTGCAAAATACCTGCAATAAAAAATAAAATAGAGTTGGGTTAGTGACAGCAGCTGAAGAAGAATGGTTAGAGAATAAATAAAATCTGCTTTCCATAGGAAGGGAGGAGTTTTCAAGAATAACAGCTACAGGAAGGCAGAATGGACGTCTCAGAGCTTTCTTCAGCATAGTGCTAGGTAGAACAATACAGGACATGGCAGTTCTTTGGAGAGGTGTTCTGAGGTTCACTTTCCTTTCTAATCCAGTACATGAGAGAGAGGAGGTCAAATGGATTGAGACAAAACCATGTTTCTGTGAAACCATTTGCTGTGAAACTCTACCTGCTACAGAGAAGGGAATACCTTTGATTTTAAACACTTTTAATCAAATCTTTTAATCTAACTACTTAGTCAAACCTCTCCATCTTCAAAATGAGTCCTGCTGAGGGAGTGTGTGAGCTCACAGCACCACAAAGAAAAATTACAGCCGAATTGGAAAATGCTACCTATCATTTACAGAAGTTATAGCCTGCCTTGATTTTTGCACTGTACATTGTGTTCACTGTATTTTATTCTGTACTTGGTACTGGTGAAAAATGTGTGCTATCAGACTTACACCTCTAGTAGCAAAACACTCAAGGCTAAGCTCTACTCTCCAACCCACACAGGCAACGTGAATTCATGCACAGATTTGAAAGCACAATTTTAACTCATGCATTACCTCATGAAGTTACTGATCTAGTACTTTTTCAGTAGCAAAGAGGGGTGGTTTGGGCAGCTGGAGCTCCTTTCTCTCTATTCAGGGAGAAAGTGCATAGCCTGCTAAGTGGGTGATTTAGGAGCCTTCTTTGCTTTTTCTCCCCCAGAGAAACTGTAGGTAAATTGCAGCTTCCTTTACAAATCCTGCATGCATTAGATTTCAACTATGTATAGCAAATTATTACACCCTACATATGGAATCATGTTATTTCTCTGCCCAAATTCAGCTAGGCATTCCCCATGCATTCACTACAGAATAATCCATCAAATAATACAAAAATCTGTGTATTTGCTTATCACACATAGCATTGTTTCCTTATGGAGTATCCATCCAAAAAATTCTTCACTTTTACAAGAATAGAAAGGAATGAATGATCATAGAATCAGAATCATAGAATATTCTGAGTTGGAAGGGACCCACCAGGATCATTGAGTCCAAGTCCTGGCTCCACACAGCACCACCCAAAAATCAGACCATGTGTCTGATAGCATTGTCCAAACACTTCCAGCAGGCTCGGTGCCATGACCACTTCCCTGGGGAGCCTGTTCCAGTGCCCAGCCACCCTCTCGGTGAAGAACCTTTTCCTGATATCCAAGCTGAACCTCCTCTGTTGCAGCTTCATGCTGTTCCCTTGGGAAAGATGTTGCTAGTATTTAGTTTGCTTCAGTTGTAGATTTCTGTATCTTTGTTTCTGCCACTGGTTTAATTTTTCAGATGGGGACTTCAGCAGAACTCAGCCCAAAACTCAAGTGCATTAACACCATGAGCTTATTCTGTTATTCTGGACTAATTTTTTCTCAAGTATTTTTTTAAAAGAACTTTTATTCCTAGGGACACTTGCTTTTTCTTTTTTGCTTTCTTGCTTGCTCTTTCTTCCTTTGTCTCTCTCTCTTTCTTTCTCCTTTTTTAAGGCAAGGGGATTTTTTTTTTTTTGTTTTGCTATTAAGATTAAAAAATCAGAAATATCTCTGATTTTATAAGCCAGCTTCAAAATTACTATGTTTTTCCATGAAGCTCAATGCTAATATTTGTCTATGTGTGACTTAGTATATGCTAGCATTGTTTGTCTTCTGTTACAAGCTTATACGATTCTTTCAGTCTGGTAAGACCATAGACTGAGGCTACATGATTTTATTTTTAAATGTTGAACATGTGCTGTGATATCTTTTTCGGTAGTGCAGAAGTAAATTCTTCCTATCACACTGAGAGGCAAGCGTCTTCTATGTTTATTTCTTATTTTACAAGTTTTAATAAAAATGTAATTAAAAATGTTTCTTAGGCTACAATATGTTTAGTACACACTTTCTATTTCTATAGCATACACTGTATCATGAATAATGTGATTACACTAGATACAGTATAGGGCTTCTCAATATGAATATGAATTATGTCCATGCAATGGTTTTCTATATCTATCTTTTATTATGTGGCACAATTTGCTTTATTTTCCTCAGGGCACAGCTTGAGCTCAGTTACCACCTCTGATTTTTGTGTGGATAATAAAATATTTATAGTCTTCAAAATTAGGTGCTGAGACAGTGATTAGTGCAGTATGAATGAGCTACTGAATAGATAAGGGCATGACATTTTGCACATGCATTACCACATACTGAACTTATGTGCACAAAATCCCAATTTGTGTGTGTATGTACATGCCAGTGATTTCAATTCAGCCATTACTTTCTTCTTACCTGTGGCATTACTCCTACAGTTTTACCTGTCCATTGCATTCATCTGTTGGGAAGAGCTTTTGCCCGGCATCCTCCACTGCAGGTCTACTGCAGGTTCAGGATGCAGCTGGGGACTTGTTCAGGAAGGCTGTGACTTTTCTAAGTCTCTATTCAAATTACAATGTGATTGCCTTAATTCAGTTGACCTCCCTGAGTAAATAACCCTGGGTAAATTGCACTGCTTCCAATTTTCTGTGTGCTTCCCTCTTAGGTGGGCAATATCTTAAAAGCCAAAGTATTCAGTGTTCAAAAGACGTTTGAACAATGCCCTCCTTAATATGCTTTAACTTTTGGTTAGCTCTCAAGAGGACAAGCAGGTGGACTAGATGATCTTTGAAGGTCCCCTCGAGCTGTTCTGTTCTGTTCTGTTCTATTCTATTCTATTCTATGCTATGCTATGCTATGCTATGCTATGCTATGCTATGCTATGCTATGCTATGCTATGCTATGCTATGCTATGCTATGCTATGCTATCCTATCCTATCCTATCCTAATTTTTTTCCCCATACAGACACTGATGAAACTGTGTCATTCCAGAAATGCTTTTGCCCAGGTTTCTTCTCTCAGCTATGTTTTCCCCTTGCCATGTCCCGCTTTGCACTCCTAATTCCAGCGGCCACCATTAACTGTAGACCATTTCTTTGTCATTGTACTTATTGCTATATGTTTGGGAGACGATTCAGATCAGAAGTGCTATGTTAAGGTAAAGGATCCTTTAAAACCATTCACCTTTATCACAGAAATGTTAGGATGTGGCAGTACTTTCCATGCCTGATTCCTTCTAGGCATACTCTGAAATTCATTCCTTGGCTGCTTGCCTTGCTCAATTCAGATCTGTCCATTTTGGAGGGCCTATAAAAGCAGACATTACTTTACATACTCGTTCGTAACAGAAAAGTTTAAGCTTCCTCAGTCCCCAAATATATTAGATGCAGGCTTACTTCTACTAGGAAGTACCCCCTTTTATATTTGGGTTGATCACAATAAGCAAGTTATCCACCTGCATAGAGCCCTCAAGAATATACCCAGATTCAAGGATAAGTTATGAATCTATTTGGTATTCTTTGAATAGAAAAACACTTTCTTAACTTTAAGTCCTTGAAAATTAATTTTTTTCCTTTGTCAACAAATTTTTTGTATGACAAATTGTGTGTTAATAATGATAAAGTAATTACAGAGGATCCACACTGTGAGTCTTTGAAAGCAGTACGCAATTTGGCCAAAAAAATTGATGGCATGATACTGACCCAAAGGAATTGCACGTTTGTAGGTTCCTTTAAAACTAAAATGGTACTATATTGAAGTATCCCAGCTATTGCTGTGCATGATTCTTCTGTTAATATCCTCCTTTGCATAGTGCTTAAAAGCATTGTTTCGACCCTACCCAGGAGTAATGCCGACATTGCTGTGGCATATACATGTCATACAATGAACTAGCTGTTAGCAACATGACTATCTGAAGCCAGGTGTCTTTTCCAAACCAAGTTTAGATGATTTGTAATGGTGAAGCAGCATTGATCACACAGTGTGTTTAACCACTGAATATCTAATTTAATATTAGTTAAACTTGATCAACAATTCAAGAGTTTAGGGTCACAATATTAACAGAAAACATCAATCCTTTGGATAATTCAATTAAAAAACATCAATAAAAATCTAATTTCAAAAGTCACTAGTATACCAATATACCATATCCGACAGACAGAAACTGCTCAGCCACCACTGAATCATTGCCTGTTTTAATAAGTATTCAGAAATTACACTGAGACTTCAAAAGAAATTGTAAGGAATTGTTAGCAGGTTTATTAATGTTTTATGTTTTATTAAAAGTTTGGGTGTACATTTCACAATGAGCAACATCAAAAATCAGACTTTCTGCCTGTAATTTTGCTTCCTCCTGTCTTTCTGCCTTTGGGATTCGCTCTTTTCCTTTCATCAGCTGCCATTTTCAGCAGCATGCAGTAATTTCATGGCTCATTGCAAGCGCTGAAAACCTTTGAAACCACAAATGCTAACCTACCTGGCCTGCAGCCATTTAGGAAGAGATTAATTTAGCAAACAGAAGCAAAACACTTTCTACTTCTAGCCTGTGCATAATTTCACTTCTATCTATATTTATTTTACAGTGAGCAGCGTAATGACAATTTCAGTAATTGCAACTCTGTAAAAATTTGCCTACCTAGCTTATCTCACTATCACAAGACTGTGAGTCAGTCAGATTAGAAAAAGTACAGCATGTGAAACTGCATTGGTTGCCTTCCAAAAAAATATGTGCCTTATATAAAACTTAAGTGATGCTTTGCACTTATTTGTATACTTATCTACAGGACAATGGATTCTCCATGATGTTTGCTTGGGATGTATGTGCCTTTTTAATGCACTGTGATTTATGGGTGCTTTTCCCATACAAAAAGATCAGCAATGCTAGTAAACTGCAAGTGCCAGCCCATTTCTGCAGACTTAGTTACAAATGGCTGTTATGGTGCTGTCAAGCGATTTGAACAGAACTGAAAGTCCATCTGGGGCAAATCTAAGCTATCATGCTTGGAATGAATTCAAATTCAAAATTAGCCCACAAACTGTTAGCTGAAAAAAAAAGTTCAGAATGTTTTATTGTTTCTAATTTAACTCAAAGATCAAATTCTGCAAGTAAACACACAAACTTTTCTTCTAATCCATTTTTTTATTCCCTTGGAGCAGCATATTCAGACCTACATACATAATGCCAAGCTTGTAAACATTTATTTAAACAGCAAAACAGAAATGGCTTAGTTTCCCTGCTCCCCTCTGATTTCTCTCAGTGCTGAGAACCCCAGTTTTTACCAAGCGTTGACCATGGAGGTTTCTACATTTATCCTCCAATAAATGTAAAGGTTACAATAAGTGTACCCAAAGCTTTTGCTGCCATGTGCTGTGTAAANAAGAGAGAGAAACAAAGAGATATTGTAGTAGCATTTTCAGATACACAGGAGGAAAAAGGTCTCCTTACAATTCCCAAGTCTGTCTTGATAGCTAGCGTGATGGCCTCAGGTAGGAGGAATCCCTAAGGTATCTCACAGTTCCTGACTTCTATATTGGTATCCTGGCACTGGTAGCAGGGCAATCTGCTGCCACTTTCTGGCAGTCATTGCTCCAGGCCTGCGCTGGTTGGAAGGGATTTTAGCGACCTTGAGTGACCTTGTGGGTGGCAGTCACCGGGTAATGATTTTGACTGCAGGATTATGCAGTGGTACTTCTTGCCATGAGGGGATGCAAGCAGACTGCTGCCAATAACATGGAGGGAGATGGAGTCAGGGAGATTGGGGATCCTCAATGCTGAAGATGAAATGGTTTAAAGTGTACAGCTTTCCAACTTTTTACATGAGAGTAGGGAAAGAGCAATTGAATATCATTGTTTGCTTTACTGTGATTCAGATACTTTTATATCAGCAAAAGGGAAGTGTACAGCATTAAACTTGTTTATGCAGTGTTTTTATAATAGCTAATTCATTTAAGCATACAGATACACAGACGGCAGTGGGATGACTGGCCAACCCACACAGATGTACACCTCCAATCTGGCATCCCATAACATTCATAAAATATGTCAACACAGCCTGGATTCCTTCCATAGTTTATGTTAAACTATTGGTGTTCGTACCATACAAGCAAAATATTTCATGTTGTTAAAATTTGTGTCCCTAGTAAATAAATATATAAACTAAACACATTCCCTCTAAATGCACAAGCCGTGCGCAGCAGCGTTGAAGCAATATGTACTGTTTGTACTCCTAGTAACACTGGAGAAATTAACATTTGTAGAGCTGTTTATCATGCAGGCAAGTGATAGTATTTTATTAGTATTCTGCTTTTAGCTATGATGGCGCTTGTACAGCGCCCTCTCTAGTTACTAGGTTCCCAATCCATGAGGTTACACATCAAACCACGCAGTGAGGAGAAGGATCTGGTGAGGGACATGGCTGTGTGTGGGTTGTCCCAGGGTCTCCTGTCCCACCCTGCAGCCTTTCATTGCCCCTTAGCTCACCCCCTTGGGCACAGGCAGTTGGCATAAACCAGATTTGTTTGGCACAGAGTGTTCTTGAGCAGTGGGAAAGCAGGAGCTCTGCTGAATACAAGAAAGTGCAGATGCTCTAGCACAGGATAAAGGCCAAGAAAGAATCTGGTGTTCAGGGTGCAGGAATAAAAGCTGAATCCTATTTTTAGACCAGAATTCACCGAGAACCCTGACTATAAAGTATATTCATAGGCAGAGTCCTCATGATCCAGTGACCACAAGAGTGGTGTTTGCACAATGCTGTCAGGGTGCTGGTTCCCCTGAACAAGGCAGCAGTTATCCCACCCCCCTCAGCAGTCATCCCGCCCCTGCTGTGTGGAAGGCCGGGATGGTCTTGGCAGCTGCAGACAGACAAGATACGTAGCTTCTGTTTGAGTAGGACAGAAGATATTTCCCTTTCTGTCAAGGAGTAGCATGAAAGGTTGTTGCAAAGCAATAATTGGTAGCTCTTGTGGGAGCATTTGGTTCCTTGAGGCTTGCCCAGATCAGCTTTTTGTCTTGCTCAGAACGGATATTTTCCAAACCTGATGATCTGAATATCTAAGCATGCTTGCTTAAAATCTTGCAGCTCCATGCACCTCTGATATTTGTATATTGTTATTCAATTATTTAAATATTATTTTTATATTTAGATTGTTAAATTATGTCTCCGATATATTATGTTGCTAATATCTAACAATGTGAACTAAGATGGATTAGTGTAGTACTGTGAAATACTATAGCATATTACAGTATAGTAAAATAGATATGCTGCCATTATGTTTAATGAATAATATTCCCCATTAATACACATATCTGCATTTCAGTAATTCCAGAGCTATGACACAGACCAATCAAGGAAATGCATGGTAAACAAGATATAATTTTGCTCCGGCTGTGCAACATAAAATTACTTAGTGAAATTAGTGAACGGTGTATGCAGAGGCACTGTAGGATTAAGCAGATATTCAGGTGTACCCTCACCTTTCCTTGATTAACAAACATGCCCATCAAGATAAAGGGCTAGTGTGGAGGGAAGAAAGCACTACTTGATCACTAATACACAAATGCAAAACTACACTGCTGTTAAACATGCAGAAGTCAGTAAAACCACATGCTGTTTGGAGAGGATTGAATTATCTTCAAGCACTACCATCTAATTAAATATGTATATATTTCTAGGGCTGAGCTCTGGAAAGCATTCCTATTCAAGAGAGCGCTTAAGCATATGCTTAACTGTAGAATGGGGGCTTGGAGGAGGTATTAGTATGTGTAGTCAAAAAGTACATTTAGCAAATGAGCAAAAGAACTTGTTTCACAATCAAGACTGATGACAGTTTGCTATAGGTTAATCAATTGCCTGGTTTCATTACTTCATTTGAAGTTGGTTTTTTTTTCTGTTAGATGGTGCAAAACATTGTTATAAACACGTAAATTGTTCTTTTTGATTAACAGATGGCTCGTGACTAGGGAAAAAAAAATTGAATTAAAGGAAAACTGTTCCTTGTTGAAGCCTTCTATGTTGCAGTTCAGCCAAGAGAAGATTTATTAAAATGAAATTATAAACTTATGAAAAACGGGATTTATAATGGAAACACTGATACAACCATAAGTATAACCATGTGAACCATGCTGCTATTATTTACTATGGTAACATTATGAAAGACTACACTGTTTGGGCCATTATCCTTACAGTTTTCTTTTCAGTACAAATCATTATATTTATTATCTGTCTTCTTGTATAGAGGGTCACGGAAAAGGCCAATCAAAAGCAGAAGAAGCCTGCCTTTCAAAAGGAAATTGGACCTATTTCTAATTCTTTTTCTTTATCAAATACAAGGAGTGCAGACTTTTTTTGTGAAAAATTGTTTCATGTAAGATAAAAGTGCAGATTATTGGTGAGAAAATGACACACTTTCTAGACTTTCTATTTCCCCTACATCTTGAAGATTCTTGGGAGATATTGCCAGTTTTCCTAAGAGATTTTTACCTTACTCACAAATGCATTTCCTTACAGACTTCAAGCAGCAGGTGCTGGAGCTCTGAGTATTTATTTGGGAGCACACTGCATAATTCAGCTACCAGTGACTCAGATAGATGTCTTAGCAATATAGTATCTAGGAATGAATATTGCACAGAGTATCAGACAAAATGGATGTTCTTAGAAATACTTATTGCTAATTTACAGGATGAAGAAAAACAAAACTGTATCTGTATTTGTTTCTCCCTTTCATCGTTTCTTTCTTTCTCTGTCTGGAAAAATATTAATCTCATCACCATTATTCCTGCCTCCTTGGCAGGAATACAGATATGTCTTAAACACATCTGTGTTTCCATGTATTATTAGACTTTCTGAGGGTAGTTGAGTGGATAGACCACAGTATATAGACATAGAGCCCCAGTGCCTGGCTTGCACACTCGCCTTTGTAATTATGACTAATAAATATGTGCCAGTTTTTTTAACTCTTTCTAGCTGTAAAAGGGATGTGGTAGCAGTTGCCTCTCTCCTATGGGTTGGACAAGATGTGATATGTGTCCATGTAAAACATGAAAATTTGAAATTAGACTTAGAAAATGTTCCATGGCTGTTGACTCATCACTAACTTGAGATGAAAGGTCAATGTATGTGTTATCTCTGTCTTCTTTTTCTTTTCATTTCTTTTTTGTTGTTGTTCTGAAAAAGCCAATCTACTTAAGCATCAAGGTAATATAGCACAGTATGATTATTCCATATTTTAAATAGCTTTTTTAGTGTGTTCTGTTTATCTGAGGTAAGATACCATGTATTAAAAGCATGGCGTAGAACTCTAATGAGTCAATATTAATACCGATGGTTTAGTACAATTATCAGCATGACAACTATGCTTAATTCAATAAACATTCCTGACATTGTAAACCCAGCCAGTATTGCTATTAATACAAAATTGGTAAATTGATTGACAAATATCTTTAGAGATACAGGTCTCTGAGAGACTATGGATCAGTTGTTTACTGTTAACTGGCAAAATGCTCTGACTCGATTGCTAACAGTTAAGCTAAAGAAAAAAAAAAGCCACTTTTATAACTACTGCGTGATGCAACAATATTCCCATGGAATTTTTTTTATTTGTTTGTTTTTGCTGGATGAAGCTGCCAATTTAGGAGTATCAGTGCTACACAAGAATGCTGTGTCGCAATTTGAAAATGATAGTGCTGTAACATACAGTGGTGTTTCTATAGTTGTGACACCCAAATCTTTTCACAGTGTTTGATGCCTGCCTATGACAATTAAAAATTGCTTTATTTATTAGGAAAGGAGACACTGAACGTAAGAGTTAACTCAAATGGATTTTATTTTAGACTACTTATTGCTATCTCTGAGTATGTCAATATTACGTGCTTCAAAAGAATGGATAGGAAATGTTTATCAGTAGACAATGAAGGCAAATAGATTGTTTATGACAGTATAGGGAATACGTTTCTTGGCAAGATTTTGAAGTGCAGTCAGGAGGGTCATTCTTGTGGCTGCTTTTGTTGACATTCATCATAACTGAACATCTAGATTGTAAAATATGTAGAGTTTTTGCTCCAAGTGATTCTCCAGGTACAGCATATTGTGTTTGTATTGGACTTTGACGGCACAGTCACAAAAGATAGGATGTTCAAATACTGCATATACCACTGCTGTTTCTATTTTAAATGTTTCTTGAATTGCTCATTGCAATTTACAAATCACTACCAAGCTTTAATATTTTTCTTTTCCTATGAAATTTTTTGGGTGTAGTTGGATATTTTTTCAGCATTCATGATCTTCCATATTTCTGACACTAAAGCCTAGAATCATATTTTGAAAACAAATAAACAAAACAAAGATTTTTCTTTTGTAATTTTAAAATACCATACACCATAAAGTAATATTTATATTTCAGTTTGAGTTTATTTGCATACTCTGACAGTTTTTGCTAAACTATTGCCTTAATTTATTCATTTTACCGCATCACAAATGTCATGTCAGACAAGGTAAAATCGTGTAGTGGATATGATAAAGGAATATTTCTGTTCCGAGGATTATAGGAATACAGCTAGTTTCATAAAAATATTCCATTCGTATCAGCCCATTTTGCATATTAATGCTCTGTTAGTAGGATAGGGAATTCCAGTTTTTACAAGGTCTATAAAAATTGCTGAACAATAGGCAGTGAAAGGAAGCCTGGAGAAGCAAAAGCCTCATCACCACCCAGACCCTTTATGCTGCTGTTTCAACAATGCACCAGAGTCTTTACAACTAGTCACGAAAAATAATAGTCTCGATGTACGTAATCATTGCAGATAGTACAGCACATTTTATTTATTATTGAAGTTATTAATGGTATTGTATTTTTAAGACTCAGGAATGACATTTCCTTTATTTACTACAACTTACATGGCTGTTCCACTCTACCCTGAGCTTGCCCCACGTAACCTGCTCATGATATCCATCTTTTTTCATGTTAAGTAGTCACTCCTGCTCCTGCTTCAGAACAGGCTGGCTTTGTTCAACTGCTCGCTTGCCAAGCCCTGCAACAAGCAGTGGTAGCACAGCCCTGCACAGCTCCCACCACGCTTTGTCCTTCTGCAAAACAAATGTGTGCAGACGTGTAACCATGTGCAGGATCCGGTCCGGTTGGAGTACATATATTTTATGGTTCCTTGCAGAGGGTAGAAAGTGGATAGACAAGGAAGGACTGCTCTGATTTGGCATCATCTTATAGCCACTTCGCACTCACCAGTGTGAGTTCACAGCTGGTTCAGAGCACAACAAATTCAGGCATTATCAGCACAGATACATTTTTACAGAACAAAGTATTGTCAGCATGCCACGTTCTCCATGTTTGATTAATGTGCACATTCAACACAAATCAGGACGGACCCTCCAAAGAGCTCAGTGCATGTAATTGAGGCCAAATTTTAGGAACTGCTGATTGGTGAGGTGATTTTGAAAATGTGGCACTTTTCACAGAGATTGGTGCCTTGCTGCACTAATGTCATGCAGAGATCTTTTTCTGTAGATCTGTTGTCTGAAGGTGCAGTCTTAAGGTGTGCATGGGTGAGAGGGGACATCGTTGCTGCTCCCAGATGCACTTTAAGAGTAAAAATTAATGATTTAAATATCACAGCAGCCATGCGACGGTAACTCTGAAGGACCAGAAAACTTGAAGAAAGAACCCAATTGTGATAGAATTGTGACTTCTGATTTGCAGAAGGGAAGTATGAGATGATCCATTCAAATACTTAGGTGACATTAATGGAGTCCAGGAAAGTGTAACTCACAGGATAAGGAGCCAGAAGAAGGAAGTTGGAGGTTCATGATATGACAGGGAAACTAAGCTAACGGAACAGATATGTAAAGGGAACCATAAGTTACAAAACCGGAGGCTTATTTCATATGCACTTCTCTTTTTAGCCTTGTGGTCTGGCCACAGCACCATGCTCCTTTTCTCCATGTATCTGAAGTATTAGCACTTTAACCACATTTAAATAAATGAAAAAATAAGAAATATAAAAAATATAAATATAAGTGCAATTTTTAAAGTGAAAATTTCAAGAGCTGTAATCCAACCATAATATTTATTATAAGAATTGAAGATAAAGTTAATATAATGAGTTCAAAGTAGACTTCAAGTCCATCTGGATTTCCTAACTATAATATAATATTCAGATACAGTGCAGAGGAAGAACTCATCTTTGAATGAGTCTCAGTGTAAATAAACCCTCACTTCAATTTTGCTAAATCAGAGAAGAAAGAAGCTTTGTTCTACTACATTTCCAAGGGTATTAAAGATGCTTGCAATTGCATGTATATGAAAAAAAAAACACCGTCTTTACTGTTCTCAACATTGAAATCCATTATATTCACTAAAAAGAACCTGGCACTAAAACATCTGAAGATTAAAAAGTATTTGGAGATGTTTAAATCATCAACCTTTACTGATATGCACTTCAAGAGAAATCACCTAACATTTAGATCAGATACCCACCATCCAATCTGAAAAAAAGATATTAAAATTGTTCCTGCTCTCCTTTGTAAGTTTGCCAGAGTCTCACATGGTATGGTGCATCATGTTGGCATACAGCAAGATGCTGCATAAACAACAGGACTGTATTGTACATCATCAGAAATATGTGAAAATTCATCTGGATCTGCCACCAGCTATCAATTTTGACAAGGAATGTATCTGCTCCTGCTTAATTAGAGAGGATGAAAGAAGGGCAAACAGGCCAGCTTTCCCAGTGCTAGCAAACCAGTGGAAACTTTGCTCTGTGGCAGGACAGGTCAAAACCAGAAGTTTTCTCCAGGAAATTTGATAGGACATTCTACTTTGTACATACATTAGTAGTCACGGTCTGCAGATGCTGGGTGACTTAAAAAAAATTACTCAGGTTTTATTTTTCAAGTTAGCCAGAGGAATATATTCATCTTTCACCTTCCCCAGGCTCAGTGATGGGGTTTGACTGACTTCAGTGGAGTACCTCCTGATTCACAGCGATACTTAAGACGGCAAACCCAAACCTCTGGGAAAACATCTTCTTTGGCTGAAAAAAAGATGTCATTCAATCTTGCACCTAAGATATGGCCTTTTGTGTTTGATTCTGTGTATTTGTGTGTGGTAAATATATGTCTTTGTATGCACACACTATTATACAGATCTGAGTTATAATACTTTTCATACAGAAATATTCTGTAATTTTGAAAAAATCTACTTTTGTCTTCTTGATTCCCTCCTTTTAACTTATTTTGAGCTTGCCTTTTGAGGTTTTTACATTTATCACGATTTTACAAATCCATAAGGAAAACAGATTTAAAAAAAAAAACTTTAGATTTTCTTATGTCCTTAATTTCAGACTGTCTGTATTACAGTTGCATTTTACAAAGTAATTACATTACTACCAGTCCACCCAGATAGTTTGTGGCCTATTCTTTTACTGGTCTAAAGGTGACTTTCATTTTCATGTTGACTTTACCCTGTACCTGTTTGGAGGTTCATTCAGTGAAATAAAATTGCTTTGCAATTATTTCTACTTAGAGAAATATGACAGCTAGATTTTTTATGTTAATTAATCTTTGTTTTTTTTTTTATTATTATTATTATTGTGTAGCTGCCTATCATAAATTTCCCTGCAATCCAGTTTTAATGCATTCTATAAATTATTGTGTTTTCTCTTAGTCCCATCATGCCTTGCAAATAGTTAACTTTGTATGGATTTCTGTTGTTTGCCCTAATACCATTGTATGTGTAATTCAGTGGCAGTGGTTTGCCTCTCTGAAAATAAAAGTGATTAGGATGGATACTCATCAGGAATGAGTCCTTGGTCAGACTGTAGTCTTGCTATAAGTACACGTGTGTGTAAAAAAATTAAAATACATTTTAAAAAAAGACAAGAAGTAATATCAAATCCAGTGCATACTGTACTGAAGGGAACAAACAAGGCATTACGTTTCTTCTTGTTTTGCTGGCTCAGTGAAATTAGGAAGCCACTGTTTCCTCACCTGCATACCCAGTTAAGGGCCATCTGTTTCCTGTTTAAATGTAGTATCTTACATGGTTTTTCCAAAACCCCTCTTGCATTAATCAACACAATTCCAATAAACAGCAGCACCAAATCTTTCTTGTCTTTCTTGTTCGAGGAAAGCATTTCAATAGTTACAACTTGAACACAGTCTAGTTTTACTTTACTGCTTTGTTTTCACTAACATTTAGTTTTATTTTGGGCAAGTCTCTCATGTAGTTCTCGGCTGATTTTGCAAGCATTCTGCAACAGCCTGAAGTCCTTTATGTTACTGTGGAGTAAACGCATAATATGTTGATTTTGCCACTAATGCTTTTAATCTCAGTCTGGTGTCATGTGTTGTGCTTTAACATTCTCATGAATGTTAAAGATAATAAGGTCAAATGTATCCTTGACGTTATACTTTGCCTTTGATGAAGGTAACAAATAATGAATGCGGCCTGGTCTCCTTATTATCATGGTTTAGATTTACAGGAAATCATTGGTGGATGGATACTCTTGGTAGGGAGAATCAATGAGCCAAATTGGTTACTTGGATTGTGGTAAGATTTACACAAAGAAATAATACCTTTTATTATATCAAATAATTACAGTGTTATGGAGCCACCACAATGAATGCAGACACTATAAATAATGTGTCATCTTCAGAAGATATTCTTTGATAAGGTACCATTATCATTGATATCAGGATACTTTTTCATTTATTTTTAAATAAGAAATGTAGTTTAACGAGAACATGTTAAAACTAAGGAACAAAAGTAGCTTGTAAAAATGACTGAGTGAAGTATTTAATTTCATACACACACACAAAACACGCACACACACAAAACACACACACACATAGAGAAAGGCTTTGCAAGAACTTCATTAAGCCACTCAGATGCTAGAAAAGATGCTTGGACACCAATGATTTGGCTCATCTTTTGCAGTCATTCTGGTGCAGCCCTTAATTACCTAGCTAATTTCTGGTTTTATACAAGGCCCTACCTCATTTGTGGTACCTGATGGACAACCCCCACTAAGCAAGCTGTTGTTCAGTATTTCGTTGCCTCCTCACTGCTCAGTGTGTGCTGTGAGATGATATTTATAGCAGGCTTTTCATACCTTCCCCGAAGGCAGAGTCAGTTATTTTGGGGCTTGTCTCTGGTGCTCATTGCTAGCAGGAGAGAGTGGGGAGAGCCATGCAGCTCCTGCAGTGGCATAATATGGCAGTATATCACCCACAAGTGCATACCATGCAGTGCCTCCTATAACTCCTGCCCAGCCAGCAGTGCCACCTGAGTCCTTGTCAATATTTTTCCTCAATATGTGGGAACTCTCAATAAGCGTCATTAAAGTGGATAGCGATGGTGCTGTTATTATTCCCAGGCTAAATCTGAAACAAATTCTGATGAAAATAAAAAGCTTTCTTTGATATTGGATTCCCAACTGGATATACTAAGAACTTGATTTTTTTTTCGTAAGTCCTTGGGAGGACTCTGCTGCATCCCTGCACACATGCAAAGCCCACTTAATTTGCATCAGACGTGAATGTTTACCATTTGCACAAATTGAGCAACTCATCTTGAAATCAGGACCCAAGAAATGAATAACACAGTTATTGAACTCTTGTGGAAAGCCTGGTTTAAGTGACTGCCCGGCACCACCCAACAATCCTGCCACTATATGCAATGCGTTTTGCTGGAGTCCAGCGGTAGCACCCTTTACTCTGTAGTCCTAATTTCATGTCCATTCTGTGCATGTCTGATCTTCCTTACCCCATCCCCGGTTTGGTGAGTCAGTTGGTGCCACTGCCTCATCCTGGCTCTACGTCCCTGTCGCTCCCTCTCAAAGCCAAGCACGTCTAAGACTGGGTGCAGCTGCCTGTCACCTCCCTGGTGTGGAGCTGACACCCCGCAAAGCAGCAGCGCTTGCAGGTCCCAGCAAGAACTGGGAGACATTGGTAGGACTGGGACCGCTTCTCCCAGTCCCAGCGCAGACCTGGGAGCAGCCAAGCTGCACTGGCTGTGTAGTCGCAGGGCAAGGACTTACTCCCACATCAGCTCTGCCCTCCTGTCCCGGTGGCTGCAGCACTCCAGTAGGGCAGCAATAGGAAGATTAAAGCTTGCTTCCCCCCAACACCTATAGAGGCAAAACTGCATACAGCATAGGAGCCTTGCTCTCAAACAGGGCTCAATTGTCTTGGCTGAAATTTTCCTCCAAAAATTCAGCCCAGGCAGCCACAAGGCATAGAACATTATTTTCACCCAAACAGCTGAAATTTGGCTAAGCTCTAAGTAACCAAAATCAGCAGAGAGTCTGGCAGCCTTAAATGAGAGGCAGTGTTTCCAGTCGCACTTATAATGGGCTGAAAAGCCAGTGTGAATGCAAAGCGAAAGCTATTAAAGTGAGCTGCAAGAGCTGAACAACCAGAGCGTTTAGCAGCTCCATCAGAAGCACAGAAGGGCACGGCTCAGAACAGGAAGTTATTTCAGCTTGTGTGTCAAGTAAATAAGGATAATAAACAGAGATGGGCATAAAGGGTTAAAGCTTATACAGCTGTTTCATCCTGAGTGTATTGAACTGAGCTAATATTGCTAGATGACTTAAGCGACTTACAGTTCTACATAATAGGGTGATTTTATAAGTTTATAGAAGCCACAAAGAATGTAGAGCAGGTTATATAAATTTAAAAAAAAAATCAAAATTAACATTTGTGAAAGGAATAATGTTGCTGATGGAGACAGTTTGATGGGAGAAGAAACACGGGGCTCAATTTACAAGGGGGACTTAAGGATCACAATGCCTCCTTAGGCACCTAAGTCCAGCCTTAGGTATCATGGGTATCTAATAACATGGTATCACCTCATCTAATCCTGCAGGCACCTAGGCTTCCCTGACACCGTGAGGAAGCAAGAACTGCCTAAATCCTGAGAGGCCGAAACACCCAGGCTTACTATTTGTGCCTTAAAGTAACAGTCACATGTCAGTGCTCCTCTGCTTGAGCCACTGTTGGGCTGGATCTAGCAGGCTCAGATAACACAGAAAGCGAGATTGGCTGTGTCCATGTTTTTACCTAAGAAATCTGTATGCTGTTTTTGTTGTTGTTGTTGTTGTTGTTTTGTTTTGTTTTGTTTTGTTTAATTTGTATAGTGAAGGGTCCAGCTTTAAACCTCCCCTTCCTGCTGGGCCCTTAAATCACATGTCTTGGTTCCCCAGAGAATGCCCTTGGCTGTAAGGTGACCTGCAGTGGGACCTCCTCTGTCTGTCACGTGAACCTGTATGACATCATGAAATATTTATTTTGGCCAGTGAATGGGTAAAGGCAAGAAAATTACTCTGTAATGTGATTTTTTTTAAAGACACTTGAATGAGATGAATGTAGATAAATCCCTCTCCTTAGCAGGTCAGTATTCTGCTTTCACAAATGCAATTCTTAACACCCACCCCTTCCTATTCACTCTATAGGGAGGGCACCCCTGAGAACAAGACGAATCAGGACTGGGAAGTCCATTAGATGGCAGGACGCTTTAGCATGACAAAGTTCAACATAGCAGCAAATAAATCTCTCTGTTCACTTCCTCCTTGAGATGACTTCCTTCCTTCTTTCCTGTAACTGGACATGTGCTACGCAGGAGAGGGGGTAGGGTGACTACCTAGTGTAAATCCTTCCCTCCACCTGCCGATATTTTTAATTAACTTTTTTTTTTTTATATATAGTGTTTCTGCACTAATATATTCCTGACTTCACTCTACCTGTCACGGTTGTAGTCTTCTGATGGCAGACTAGTAAAGCTGCAACGCATCATATTATCGGACATGGCAAATGTGCATCCTCTTTGCTATAATGAGTCTTTCTCTGTGGGCCTCATGTTAAGACCAACCCTGACACCACCACTTATACTGAAAATTAAAATTGAAAACTTTATTTGACTGTCATTCCAACAACCTCTGTTCTTGCTAAAAGGGACATTTTCAAGAAGAAATGGCTCAAACATCTGCCGCTGAATTGTTTCCCATGCTGTGTTTTAGACCTGGACCAACCTCCTTCCTCATGCAGGCAAAAGACCCTACCTCTTCTTTTTAAATTCCTCCTAAAAAATCAGGGGAAGGTTGCTAGTATGCACCAAGAGGTACTCATTCTTGTTGCTTCTTCACCTCACAGTCATTCTATTTAACTTACATTAACAAATTCAGAATAAATCAAAAGGATGTAGGAAAAGAGGTAAGATCCAATGCAAGGACTCTGCTTTTATGTCCATGGTGTTTCTCATCCAACTACAGATTATGCACTCTACAGGGGCATGTATACACTCTATACAGCAAGTATAATACAGTAGTCCCCTGGTTCTCACTTTTATAATTTATAGTGGCCAAAGCGCAGATAAATATATCCACCAGCCTAAAGTTAGCTGCTTTGTTCTTGCCTCTAGCATTTTTCTTTCATCTCTTCTTTTTCTTTTGACCTCCCCTTTTCTCATTTCCACTTCTTTGTCCTTCTTTCCAGTATTATAATGCCTCTCCCTCTTATTAACCTTCAGTTCTACTTCCAGTCTCTGTGCAACTTGTTTAGTTTTTCCTTTTTCTCTCATATTCTGTTTTTCTCTTTATAGCATTAACTCTCTTCCTTTTGCTGATCCATTATTTCCGCTGGTCACCCAAATTCTTTATTTCTTTTTCTCTGTAGAGATTCCATTACCTTTCTACTTTTGTCTGCCTACCGCCTTTTCTTCAGCTTTTCCTTCTTTCTCTTCAGACACATTTTCTTTGTCTTACTACTATCCTAGAATATTTCCTTTCTGACCTTAATGGAAAAAGTTTTATTCATTCTGTCTAGCTTTTCCACAGGCTCTGTTCAACTTCATCTCTCCCTTTTTGGCTTCTAAGATAATGTCAGAAGCCACAAATATCCATTCAGGAACTGGAGTAACTTAAGTTGACCAGATACTGCTGATCAGACATATATGAGATGAAAGCATACACGAAGAGGACAACTGGACTGATCAGGAGCATACACACTGGCATCACAGGACTGCTTGAGACTAACAGAAGTTCACTAGTTTTGAGGGTGTCGGGAACTCTTCAGTACTGTCTGCAGCTTAAAGGGCAACCTGAGGACCTGTGAAGAGAGGGACGTGGGAAAGGCAGGGAGGATGAGTATTAACTTTGTATTATACTTCCTTATGCCTTTCAGGACATTAACATTTTGGGTCTGTCAAAGCAGCTTGGGACAGCCATTTATATTTATTGTTTGAAACTTCTCTAAGTTGTGTTATTCAGAGCATTGTTGGCTCTGCTAGGGTTATTTCTAACGTGGGAGCAAAGTTAATTCCTCCCAGAACAAAGTTATTATCATAATCTCCTAGCATATGTCTATCATAACTGTGCTTTTTTATTCTTGGAGTCCTTCCAGCAGGTAATTTTGGGAGATCATTGAGGACAGCCAAATTTTTTATTGTGGTTACACCGGACTTTTCTCTGCTACATTAATGAGGGCTTTGGGATTTTGATTACTATTACCCCCTTTTTAACTTTTAATCTATTATTTTAAAAACTGAGGGTTGTTTTTTTTCATTCTTCCAATTCGGTTTTCAGAGTGCAAAATGAAGGTCTGGCACTCCAGGGTGTATGTTAGCTACTGGATAATGTTTGTGGCAGAGAAGTATACAAGGCAAAGAAATGGCTTTTGTGGGTGATTAAATGCTGAAGTGAAGCTGAGGTGTTTGATAACCACAGAAGCTATTTATTGTGTGTATACTCCAGTGCCATGAACATTATTCCTATTATACAACAAGACAAAGGAAGATTCAACAAACCATAACAGGAAAGGATGAAGGGTTTTTCTTTTTCGCTTGTTGCTTTTTTGTTTGATGGAAGTTTTGAAAGTTCTGTTTCATTTTCTGCCTTTCCTAATGTTTCCTTTGGGGTGGAGATTAAGGCAAAAAGACAGAGATTGGCCTGCAAAAGATAGTAGTAGCGACTAAATTCTGAATAAATACTGGGAGTTATCATATCTTATCATCAAACAGCAGTGCTCACTGTTTCATTGGGACACACAGAAAGATCATGCTAATTCATTAAAAGCATTTCTTTAGGTTGTGACAAACATGCTTAGGAAAATAATCAAGTATTATCAGGTTTAAAAATAATAATAATAAAAAAGAGATTACTAAGAAGATAATGGTAATATGCATCTTCTACATGCTCTATTAATCCTCATAGGAGCAGTGTGAATTCAGGAAATACTGCAAGACCAACCTCACAAATATTACTTAAATTCTGAGCAGCAATTCTGTTCTGGCAGCTTTCCACTAGTCTGCTGCCATTCCTTTGGAGTATTTTGGGTTTGGGGGATAGCCCTCAGTGCTAGTCAGTGTGCTACATCAAGACCTGTGCCTATTATCAGAGGGATCTGAAAAATGCAGTGAGATTTGAATACAAAAGAATACAGGGAAAACATACCTGTTTCTCACTGTCATTACTTCATGGGTGTCATTTCCTCTTTAAATCACTTGAGTTGTTAAAAAGAGCAGAAACAAAATGGTGTAGCCAAAATGACCAGTAACCCAGTGGAAACCTTGAGCAGGGGAAATCTCTCACAAACAACCCCACCACTGGTCTTTGTTTGTGAATATTGCTCATTAAACAATTATGAGCAGAGAATACATTTGTGAAGTGCGAACTCTGTTTGCAAATGACTTGCTGTAGATAAACAAAGCCTGCTTTGTCAAATCAGGAGAAATAATTTAACCATCTGTGGTCACAACAGCCCTGTAACACAGCTATTTTTACACCACTTCAGAGGTGGGGAACTGAGAGACAGACGAAAATTTCTTTGTCAAATGGCAAAATGTGAGTTAACTCAAAGCAAAAAAAGCAACTGTTAATCGTGTTATAATTTTGTTGTTCTGTTTGCACATCTCCTAACAGGAAATACTACAGATTCCCTTGTAATTTTTATTACTTTGGGCAATGAATTTTAATAGTACTGGGTGTCTACCCATAGTCATTTCTTCAGGCCAAGTTATTTCTAAAGTTTTGCTAAGTCATTAAAATATTATCTGAGCGTATCGTTGAGTACTTACTGCTTTGAAAGCTTCTGGACTGTCATCGCAAGCTCACCTAGCAATGATTAATGGGGTTGCACCTGCCAGCTGCAAAACAGCAGCTGAGCACAGTTCTGCTGACCCTCCGAGATCTCACCAACTTTGCTGTGTGGGACAGCGGCTCGGGCAGGCTCCAGTGCCCCCCACCCCCTCCTGCTCACAGACAAACAATATTTCCTCACCATCAATATGTGAGTGGTTGTCAGCTGATCTTCCTGTTTTACACATCTTCATATGTGGCTTAACAGATCAGCGCCCTCTCCTGCAATAGGCCAGCACCCTACTGAGCACATCTTCTCGTATGGATGATTGATTACTATAAGTACCCTTGAAATATATATCAGTTTTGTTCAAAAAGAAGGTATTTTCACGTTATTATTTGCATTCATGTTTTATATTATTTAATGCATCTAGGTATTTTTATATGTTCATTTTAAAATGACAGCTGCTTTTGAGCTGTTTATGAAAAATAAAAATGGACTAATGGAAGTTTATTTTAATGCTTAATACACAGCCACACAAAACAACAATGTGGATTCGGTGATTCTTGCAGTTGTTTTGCAGGTACAAATTTCCATATGAATTATAGGATAATATTTCTGCTCTTGAGTGGAATGTGAATACTGCTTTCTTTGTGGTATTCAGTACTAATGTGCATATTTAAATGACAAATAAAGTTCTACTTATTCTAAATTATCTTGAATGACTGTAGTGTATGAAAAAGGATGGTTACATTCAGATGTATCATTTAGAAAAGGGTTTCCATTCTCCTATGATGTGACCTAATTTTAAAAAAATTGAGACTGGGAGTTGTGCTCTCCTTGTTTTACACAGCAGATGTTAATGCCATTATCTACTTAATTTGAAAGCTGCACTGATTTCCACTCTGTTTCTTCCTTTGAGTGTCATTGCTATATAAAAAAAACACTATCAAGTGCAGCAAAGGTCATTTGAAGTTACACCCAAAATGCTGGCCTAATCTTATAAATAATAACTTAAAAAAAAAAAAAAAACACATATGAATGTGGATGGCTGTAATATTACTACCGGGTAAGACTGTAGAATATAAGAATAGCAGAAGGGGGATTGTTGCCAGGAAAAAAAAAAAAAGATAAAAACACCACTGAGAGCCCACTTGGTGGTGTTCTACATTCTCTCTTGGCATACACACTTTAAGTCAAATTGAGTTGTGGTAAAATATCAGTGACCCATATTTTTGCATACTAATTTACCATACTGATTTCAAGATCAAGCCTGCTCAGTTTACAAGTTAAATCTGAAATAAATTTATTTACCAAAATTTTCAGAGATTTAACTGTATTCTTCTTGGCTGAATTATCACCAGCCAAAGATTTTGGAACAGAACCAAGTTTACAATATCATCAATGGAACAGGGGTGGGATACAACATGGCTTGTGTCACTGCTGTATCGTCCACAGTTATAAGGTATGTTAAAATAATTTATCACTAATTATTTGTCTTGATAGGGTTATGAGAAGAGAAAAGCTCTAAGCAATGCCTTCTACTGTCTCTGTTCTGTTCATTGTGCGTATTAAAAAAGTATATGTGGTCTGTGATCCATCAGTATCAGCTTTTCTAAACTTCAAAAATCTGCATTGGTTTACTTTAATTCTCAGCATTTTTAATCCCTTAAACCTCCCAAAATCTTACTTTTGAAGACCTTCTTCTGGAAATGCACTGTATTGCAAAATGTATGAATGCTTCTTTTTTATATATTTGATTTTTACTATCTGCAAATTCACCTGCCCATCACATGAATCCTGAAGTCATACTTCTTTAGGCTGTGGTCTTGCCAACTATCAGAGCCATCTAGTATTGAGCTTGATCAGTATTAAGACAAGAGACCTGTAAGAAAAATATAGGATGTTAACTGAATTGGTATTCATAATTCAGTAGGTGGCATTCTTTCCTCTAACTGCTACAGATTCACTGGATCAGAATGCTAATAGCTTTGCTTTTAGTTAAAAAATTCTTACGTACATGATTAAATGTAAATTCCCTACACTTGTGTTGGTATAAACTCTTCTAAGCCAGTACATAAAACTACCATAACTGTATGAACCAGAAAAAAATGTGACTGACCATTAAGTGCGTAAGAATAGATATAATTTCAGTTTGGAGAACCGATGAAAACTCCTTCAACAACATGATCTTAAAGACATTGGTTATTGGATGAACATCCAACTGGATGCTGAAGTTATACTCTACATGTTAATATTTTGAGAGATAATTACAAGAGGCTATGCAATGTAGCTAATGTTTACAAATATTGCAAAAGAAGTAAAGCATGTCAGCTCAAGGTTATCTGATACTATTTTTGGAGTGTAAATAGAATTTACAGTGATGTAAGGGGTGAAAGTGAAAATTCTGCTGTTAATTGTAATCGTTTCTAATTCACACAAATTGCATTAATTTTCCTATAGAATGATATGTTGGGATTTCATATAATTGTTTACACTGTAAAGTGAAAGTTGTATAAATGCCAGCTAAATTTAAATGAAGGTGTAGCTGACAGGGTAGGAGGAGATCATCTACTGTTTTAATGTACTTGGTGACATGGTATATAAGGGCAAAGAAGTCAACTTGCTTTCTCTGAGCTGAAGCCTGTGTAACTCTGCAGGAAAAAAACCTTTATTTCTCATTTCCCTTTGTCACCATATTACTCAATGCCCATTACAACTTTTTGCTCTCTGACTTATTTTGCCTAACTATTTTCAATATAATATGAAATCAAACCCCATCAATACTTTAGATCTGCAAACAACAATTTTTCCTGTACTTGTTCCTGGTTTGGGGTATTTATAAGTAATCTAATGTGGAAAATACTTTCCAAGAATATACCTATCATTAATAAAAATCCAACTGCACAAAAGAAACTAATGGGTACCTAAGTCATCCAGAGAAGAGAATCCCAAGCATTTGAAAAGTTTATAATGCATACTTGAAAGAACCTTACAGTAAGGATTTTTAAAAATGTGTTTGAGAGAATCTTTTCTAGGACCATCAAACCATAGAATATCTTTACTGAATGGAAAATAGCACAGCTTGTCTCATCTGTGCAGTCACAGTCCTGAATCCAGACATTTTGGCAATCATACAGTATGCAAACAAACATAAACTTTGTAAACATATGATTAGGCAGGACTCTTCTGCAGGATCCCATGTTTGGGATGGTCATAAGATACTCAAACAAAGAATTAATGCGTTTGTATATACAACCCCCTTAGTGACAGATTATGAAATTGTCACAGATAAACCCTCCAAAAAAGATTCATGTAGTGATGAAATACTCTCCATAGTATTAGAAATATGCACCAAAACCATTCTTAGCAAACATTCCAATACATCATTTTCAAATTGAACCATACTTAGTCTCCATAATAAATGTCTACTGCTCTGTCTTATGAAAACGAAAATGAAAATGAAAAAAAAAAAAAAGGTATGAAAAATCTTAGTGGTATTTTCTCTGTATTAGCACACTAACTTTGCCAAGTTAAAGGCCCAAAATACAAAGTGTACAGAAACAATAGTCAATCAAGAAAAGAAAAGGTTAAAGATTAAGTCTACAGTTTTGAAGAAAGCTTAGAAAATTACATATTCGTTTTAAATTAAATGTTTCATTGTTTCTTAGATTTATTTTTGTTTTAAAGTAGGATTTCATTTCAAATTTGAATTAAATGTAGTAGTAATACAAATGAAAATGGTTGAAACAAAATCAGAAAAAAATGCTTAAAATATAGGTTGAAGAAAGAATTTATGTCACCTGAAATTGACTTTAAAATTGGTTGAAGTAAGAAAAAAAATATTTCAGTTTAACCCAAAATGAATTTTTAATTATCTTTTAGTTATTGCCAGAGCTGAAAAAAATCCGTTACTTGCACTGTTCTATAGAAATGGAACAAAAAATAAAGATGAAGGCTCCTTTGTTAGCAGAATACTTCATCTTATTCTGAGGGAGTATTTAAATAACACTTAACTAAATTCCTTTATTGTTTAAAACAAGCCAGTTAAACCAACTGCTTATGCTACACATAAAATTTTACAGGAAGTGCTTTTTTTCCTCTCATGACAGTGCAAAACAACAGATGTTCAGGTGAGCCACACTCGAGGATTCATCTGAAACAAGTAATGAGATCTCCAGTCTTTTCTGATGAGATATCACTTGGTTGTGATGCAATTATTTAAAAAGAATTATAGCAAGAAAAGAAACATCATATCACTTGATAGCATGTACTGGTGTGTGGAATTATGGAACAGAAGAGCTTCTCTTAGTCTAGTCTTAATATGCTACTTGCTTAGCTAGGAAGCTTAGTGTGCCAAGCACTAACTGAAATTACATGAAGAATTGTTACATCCTTGGCAAGTACCATGTAGAGCTCAGTAAACTGATGTTACTCTGAGGAAAAAATGCATTTGGTGTCACTTAATTCATATTCAGATATCTTGAGTAAGAGTACTAGTGGTGTGGGCCTGAAAGGAACATCCTGGGTCGTTTCAATTTGCTGTGATCACAGATCGTCTGACCATATAATTCCTTTTACTTCAGCCTTTACCAGATTCGTTGGATTAAACAGATGTAGTATAAAAGTTCATCTCGTACATTTTCAGGGTCAATCACTGTTAGGTAAATGCCCACAACAGACTCCTCCCCCCACCCCCCAACTCCCCCAAGAAAAAAAAAAAGAGTGGTTGAAGTTTTGAGCAGAAGCAAATTCATGTAAAGTTCAGTGTTCTCGGAAGTGGGAATGGTCCTACATGTTTAAAATAAAAATGGGATAATGGTGAGTTCATGTACACATATCTGCCCTGTTATATGGAAAACAAATTTTATTGCTCTTCTTTACCCAAGCCTTTAGACAGTTGATGAAATATTATAGGCTAGTTCTGTTTGGTGGGAGAAGTTAGTGACAGACTTCTGTTTGTTTTGTTTTACAGATTTTATTATGCAGATTTGTTTTTAATGCTGTTCTATAGTTTTTGTTTGTTTGTTTGTTTGTTTTTTTAAGTACATTTTAATTCCTTGAGCATGCAAAAGGAAAATAATTTCTGAAGTCTTTCAAGCCAACACTCCACTCACGAAGCCTTTTCTCTTGACTTTCCCACCTGGTCATGCTTCAGGTGATGCACATTTCTATAGGTGCCCTTCCCTCCTCCCTGCCTGCATGCTACCAGCTGCAACTTCCCCCACGGGCCTTGCTGCCCCCCAGGCTCGCAGCCCTCCAGGCTTGCATGCAGCCCCTGGTACATAACTCACCTGCTTCCTGCCATGCCTGTGACCTATGGCTTTGACAGTTGTCTGTTTGTTGTTCTTAAGAAGGGCTCAGGAGACCAACTGACCCAGCTTAATTAGTTTATTGATTAGAACTATAAAGTCCATAACCAATTAGCAAGAGTAAAGTATTAATGTCAAATTCTGCAATAGTCTGTTGCAGGGACGTAACCATGAAGCAGAACAAAGCAAACACAATGTACAGCTCATTTTACCCCCACGTGTATTCTGCTTGTTCACTGTACCCCATGAGAAAAACCTCCCCTGTACACACTTCTCTCCCTATGTTCCCTTACATGGGGAGGAGGATAGAGCTTTCTGATTTTATTCTGTCTTGCTACTATTACAAAAGTAATAAGTGACCCAGCTGCTGGTGGAGGGACTTCAGTACTTTAACTGTTAAAAAAATGTCTGCTATGGCATGGAGTGGAGCATGAATGCAGACCATTTAGTGTATGTAAGACAGAGTAGCAAGACTTTGGATAAGAGGGCAATAGATCCTATTCAATATCTTTCTCAACGAGATTTAGTTATAACCATGACAAAAAATAGGTTTGTTATAGTTATACTGTGAAAATTATAGCTATGTACTATGGTGGGAAGTTAGGCAGGATATTTTAGAATTAGAAGTTGAAGTAGAAGTTAAAGGAGAGATTGCAGAATACAGCTAGGACACAGTGATCAGCTCTGCTATCAAGCAGATTGTTTTTTCCCCATATACAGTGACACAAACTCTGTGCCTTAACAGACATATTGTTAATATATGTTTTGATCTGTTGCATTTGGCTTATTAGGCACATATTCATGGGGATTATTACTCTGACTGCAATATTTGGAAGTATCAAGGTGTTGTATAAATAAAAGGCTATATTAAATGGGAGGAACCAACATGACTGCTTCTAGCAAAACCCAACAGAAGCAAGAGAACATTATCTGCATTGAAACATTTGGGACCGGCCACGACTGATTCTGGTCAGCACCTTTAAGATACATCCTTGGATATAGTCCTTAGTTTACAACAGTAGAGATTTCCTGTTCTCTTACAAGGAACTAGCTTATTCCCTCTCTTTGTTATCGTTCTGCTATCAAGATTTTTTTGGGCATTAGCTTTTGTATGGGTTACACTGTGACATGACATCTTGTCTAGAGAACAAGTCTTATGAGGAGCAGCTGAGGGAGCTGGGGTTGTTTAGCCTGGAGAAGAGGAGGCTCAGGGGTGACCTTATCGCTCTCTACAGGTACCTTAAAGGAGGCTGTAGCGAGGTGGGGATTGGTCTCTTCTCCCACGTGCCAGGTGATAGGCCGAGGGGGAATGGGTTAAAGTTGTGCCAGGGGAGGTTTAGGTTGGGTATTAGGAAAAACTTCTTTACTGAAAGGGTTGTGAGGCATTGGAACAGGCTGCCCAGGGAAGTGGTGGAGTCACCATCCCTGGAGGTCTTCAGAAAATGTGTAGATGTAGAGCATAGTGATATGGTTTAATGGTGGACTTGGCAGTGCTAGGTTATAGGTTGGACTTGATGTTCTTAGAGGTCTTTTCCAACCTAAATGATTCTATGATTTTATGACGTGTTTCAAGGAGATACAGTAGTTTCTTTTTATTCCAATTTTGTAATGTTATTAGGATTTAATTATGAGTGTTTTGATAGTACTATCATATTTTACAACATACCTTGTTGTTCTTAAGATAAAAGCAAATCTACTGTGGCATGATATAGCAAGGGCTTTGTCCTTGCCAAAGAAAAGGAAGATGGGGTATGGTATTTGAAATGGTTTCAGCAACTTTCTTTGAGCTGAAAACATACATTGAAATTAGTTTGTTGAAAATAAGTTAATCACCAAGTAACATCCTATAAATCTGTTTCAAAGAGGAAAGGCAGTGTGATGGTTCATTACTGCAGTATTTCTTGCATGACTTCATTGACGCCTTGCTCTCATGACATGATCTGGAGTCTCAGCCTGAGACTCTCATTCCTGGTGGTGCTGCAGTGCAGTTCATTTCTTAAGGTGTGTTGTAATACTGTGCTAATGGTTCATTCATTTTCATGGAGTGGCTGTGCTCTGAAGGAGGATATAAAAACAAGAGTATAAGTGGCCTATATTATTTCTCGCCTGGATTATTCAGTGATATACAGAGAGCATGAAAAAGCTTGTACATTTTGCTATCTCTTTCCAGAAAAGGGGTTTGTATCTTGTGCAAAACTCCTGAGGAAGCATTAAACAGAGAAGGAAGAAATAGTAAATTTTGATAAAGGAATAAATAGCAAAAATATTCCTGGAAATCAGATATTTGACATTTTCAAACAGAATAAAACAGTTTGTCAGAACTGACACTCCTTTCAGGCTGTGCAATTGCTTGTTGGAATGGAAATTTATTATAGAAGTGAAAGAACTGCTTTTTTTCTTCTGTTCTGAGGTCTTCCTAGAAATTTGCAGGTGATGAGAGAAACCTTCTTTCTAATAAAAGAATAGGCCAGCTTACTGATTGGAGAAAATTATATGAAGTTTTTTAATCAAAGTCTCTGTGGTCTGCTGTCTGATTTTCTAGGCCAGATGTCAAATGTTTTTCACTGATGTCGATGTTGAAGTAATCACTAAGCCAATTCCAAGAATGAGCAAGTGAGACTGTAATAACATTTCATTTCAGTATTACATAAGCTTTTTTTCCCAGCTATGAACAAAGTAACAGGACCCCTCTGATTCAATATAATTACACAAACTATTACTTTGAAATTTGTGAGACAGTTTTATGTGTGGTCAATTGCTCTATACATATATATGGGAGGTTTCAGTACAAAATGCAAAAACACATTTACAAAGTTTTATATTTTTAAACATTTACATTTAATTTAAAACATAATTACATTTTTAGTATTTAATCTATTTTATGAAGTTTATCTTTGCTACTACTGTATTAACCAGTAATTTGAAAAGGCAAGAATTTGCTAGAAAAAAAAAGACTTTGGTTTGCAGTTTAAAAGTGAGGAGAGGAAGTGCTACTTGGCTCAATGGATGATGTACCTCAGTGAGTGAATCTCAGCCGATTATTATGAGAATCTGGCATCAGATAAAATATTTCACAATTTTTATGTAGAATATAATCGAAATTGCTTGTAGTCATGTAGAGAATTAGTCTAGTAGAACTAACACGAACTCAAAGAAGCATGTTTTCTATTGCTGTCTCAAGAGGAAAGTGGTGATCGAAAGGACTGAATAGGTCTTTGTTTCACGGGTAAATACAGAACCAAGTAAATCTAATGTGAAACTATGCACAGCACACAGAGTAATCTTGCTCTGTGGGTAAATTACATGTGAATACTAATACAAATGTATTCAAGTGACAGACTCAGACCCTTCATAATCAGAAACTGCTAGAACGTTAACATTGTCTCTTTCACCACAATTCAGATCTTTACTTGAGACGTTTTGATTAAATATCTTTAAATATATCTTACATATATATATAAATATCTTATAAATATCTTGGTGATCAGCTATACAAAATACGGCTATATATATTGTTCCCTCAGCCCTGGCCTCATTTTTAGGCAGAATCATATATTTCTTCGTTAGTTTTGTTATGGGGCACAGTCCTGCAGTTTCATAACCTGTGATGACACACATTTTCACAGTGCTCTTCTGAGGAGAAGTATTAGGTATGCTTATTGTGTAAATAGGGAATCGAGGCACAGAAAGACTGATACAAATATGTGTTGTTATTTTCTGGTACCCATCTGTGACTGTTTTTCAACATTCTTCGCCTCAGAGCACACTTTGATTATTCAAAGCCCAGCTCGCTCTGATGTTACCTCCACTAACAGGGCAGAATATAAACAAGTTGGAGAAGTACTTCTGTAGCACAAACCTTCTAAAACCTTAAGAGCTTTCAGCTTACTCAGTCATAGTGATCCCCAGGGACATTTCTCAATCCTACCACAGTCCTCACTTAGTCCATCAAGAACTTCAGAATCCAGTGACTGCAGAATTGAATGTGCAGTATATATAAGTAAATTAGGAAAGTTGACATTAATTTATAGACCAAGCTCAAACAGGATCTTTTGTAACAGACCTATGTTATAAAATTTTATAAATTGTCCCTCAAACTGGATAGCTTTGTGACTAAGCTGAGGACTTCCAAGGTTCAGTGATACCTTCCTAGTTTCTCAGGGAACAACATTTTCATGTGCATACCTACCTACACTGTAAGGACCAAAAAATCTGCAGTAATTGATACAGTCTACTGCCAGTTTGATAATGTAATGCTGAATTAAATTTAAAACTTGGAAAGACATTAGTACTATTACTACATAAAGCAACAGTTTCCCAGAACTGCTTCATGCACACAATTGGTATATAGATGTCATATCTGCTTGTTTACAGCTTGGGCCCTAGATGAAAAATATAATATAATATAATATTACAGAATATAATATAAAAGATTACTCTTTCAGACTGAAAAAAAATAGGAAAATGAACAACACAAATACTAAGATTGTTGAGGATACTAAGGAATCAAACTCCCGATGAAATCCCATTGAGTTATGTGCATAAGTACCTTCTAGGGTCTGGATCTGAGTCCACTTTTGTGCACTTCCTAATGAAGAATCTGATCCCATTAAGGTTAACACAAAATGATATATTAAATTGTCTAGCATTGACGAGGACAAGCACTCTAAACCAAAAACTCTTGAAAATCATATCTAGTATGTCTTTTCCAATTGTGCTAAAAATCCTCTCAATAAATAATGACTAATTTACTGGGAAAATGTTGCCCCTTTATCTGTTCATTGAAAATAAACTAATTTTCCTTAAATCTGTCTGTGTTTGAAATTGCTTAGTCGAATGTTTTGTGATTTTTTGTTTCTCCACCATTTGTTATTTCAGTTGTTTTGCTTAGTTACTGTAGGTCACTGGAGACTCATATAATTGTTGCTTACTCTCTGGTTGGATGTGTGAAGTTGTAGATACAGAGCTTCTGATGTGAAAGCTCCTGGAAAATAAATACCTGCAATTGTTGAGCATGCAACCTTAAAATATGTTTTATGAGATGTTCATGGTAATAAAAAGACACTTCAAGAAAGTATACAGGAAGAAAAAAACCAGGCCTGAAAACATCCCCAAATCATTTTTTATTTTGTGTAAGTATTTATGGGAACAGTATTTGCTGTAGTGGGCTAGAACTTACACAAACAATATTTTGCCTCACTCTTCAGGGAACCAGAGAAATAACATAAGTAAATCCTTCCATGGATGTATTTTTCTTAAAATATTACTATTTCAATACTTTGAAGATAGGAATTGGTTAAAACCTGATTATTATGACACAATCAACCATGTCAACGCATACCCAGGTGAAGGCAGGCTGAACATGTAAAACAGCACCAATAAAAGGCAGAGACATTCTTTATTTAACATATCCAAAATATGGTTTTCAAAGTCATGCACACACTTTTGGAATAAGACAATTTTTGACTGATTCTTGATAAGAAAGATGGTAAATATCATTCTGAACATATCCGTAATGAGGCTTTCCATAGCCAGAAGGATAAAGCCTACTACAGGGAGATCACTGAAAGGCGGAGGGGAACAGGGCAGAGAGCTCACTCTCTGCATGCTGGCTCTGACCACTGAGATTCCTGTTCCATTCACTCCTCTGCTTTCTCCATTCTCCACAGCAACAGAAAAAGCAGGACTTTGGCTTTTCTGAGTATTGGCAATGGCAACTTTCACAAATGAGGCTGCATAGCTAGATTTCTGTGAGCAGTGAAAGAGCATGAGTTTAGCGACTCTTTTCTGCTGGAAGATGGAGTAGGTGAAAATTCGGTGCAGGAAGATGAGACCGAAGAGGAGTTTTCATTGGGAAAGCATTGTTGACTGCTACCAGCAGGATTTGGGTTAGCCAATAAAGACCAAATCCAGCCTGCCAGCTAGCAAAGCTAGAATGCCTCAATCATAGAAAATAACGTCAGGATTTCAGCAATTACGGATGTTTTTTTCCTAATCTGTGCTCTCTCCTTGACATATTAAATTGTCAAAAACATGTTCACGTAACCATACATACCAGACAAGAAGGGAATTTCTGGCTGAGCACCTCCCTCCCAGCAGTTAAGCGAAGAGTGACTCTGGGTACCTCTTAAGCTCCGTAAGGCCAGCAGTTCAACTGTAAGGCAGAGTAGAAAATAAAATTCCTCCTGGATCCCAGGAAACTCATGAATCACTGGTCCATTTTCTGTTCTGGGATGGATGAAGTGCTATCTGGCTTGTCTGTTTGAGGCAGCTTGGATGTAAAACAGGAATGTTTCTAAATATCAAGATTTCTGTGGATGGGAAAATTGTTCAGCCCAACTCTTGTCAGAATGTGGGTGGGAGAAAGGATCTGTTTATATAAAAGCTGTGTTTTTGAAAGATAGAACAAGGAGGTTGATCTTAATGAGATATAAAAGCAGGAGGGCAGTGAAAAAAACTGATGAAGATCATCAGGGTGCTTGAACAAAAGATGAAAATTACTCCTTGTAGCATTCTATTGAAATTGAGCTTAGGGCAGGAGGTCAAAATGGAAAACATACACTCACTAATGTATATTCTATATGTTAGAAGCTCATCAGTGTGATTTGCAGACACAGCAACGAGCAAAAAGAGAACCAAATGAGAAATGACATCCTACTCCAACAGAAACATGTATATGTTATCAGTTTGAAATGAAAAAGCTACCAAGTCCTTGCTAATGGAATAAGGTGGAGCAAAGGAGGTATCAGCTTTTGGTAAGAGCTCCTGGGACCTATCTAGGAACAATCTGTCTGTACTTTGGATTAAGAAATGATGTCTACCTTCTGGATTGACCCAAACATAGAGGTGGAGCTTTGATGTTTCCTTTTATTTGGACTGATGGCATTGCTAATGCATCTTCCCCGTGGGTGTGTTTTCCAAAATGACTCCTCCCCAGCTTCTGAAACACAGGCCTTCCCATTGCCATCAATGAGGTCATGACTTACTGTGAGAGTCACCTTCTGGACAGCCCACTCTTCCTGGGACTGCCACAAAGCCATGCTACCATCACCCTTCAGACCATTAAGTGTGTGTTGTTTAACTATGCCTACACCATGTGCACAGCTATCCGATGTTTATTGCTGCTTTTGTGAGTTCTATGTGTCTCATCACGTTACAGAGGGCTCATCTCACAGAGCACGTATCCCATCAAAAAGGAACATTTACTTATACTGGCTGCAAAACTCATTTTAGCCCTTCAGAGTGGTATTGTTTACTTTGCATTTAGCAGGAGACATGTTATTGTGATTTCTTTGAAGGTGTTGTGGAGGGTGGACTAGCAGTGCAATCCTGATCATGGTCCCACCTTTTCCTCAGTCTGAGTAATCAAAGCAATTCCACTAATCCCTTCACAGAGATGAGAGCAGCTTAGCTGTGTTCATCACAATGGCTTGCTGTTTTTCAACGGGAGCTTTAAAGTCTCAGGCAAGAGGGCACAGCCTTGAAAATTTGGGACACCAGTGAATTTGATATCTCTACACTGTCCAGTGACATGGTTTCATCAACAACTGAATCTTTGGTCATAACCAAGAACCACTTAGATTCTACAGGAGTCTCACACACTTGAATTTGGTTCCCCATGCTTTGAGGAAGACTGTTTTAGGATTTGGATTTTCTTGTGGGATTTTCCATGACTGTTTGAAAAGATGGGTGAAAACCACAGACAGGATCTTGCTTTTAGGAATATTATAGGGCAGATTTTATGCTCCCATAGTATCTTCTTGAATCCTGGAATAAAGAGTAGTTAGACTGCCAACATCAATGGAATATTTTTACATTAAATGCTCAGTTGATAGCTCTGAAACTGTCTACCAGTAAGTTAAATATTAGATAGTTACACCTTCAAACCTCCAAATATTATGCAATATTATTATATTATGCAATATTATTATAATATTATGCAATACACTGTGAAGGAGAAGGATCTCTCTGTGGTTTTTAGACTGTTCAAACATTAGTTTGAAAACTGGCTTGACCTGTATTTGAGAGTTGAATGGTGCAGCGGATTCATTTTCTCTCCTTAAATTCTCTTAATCATGGTCCAGGACATGTTCCAGTATTGATAACAATTGCAAGCACCAAAAGATGGTCTTCACAAAAAGAAAGAGAGCAGGAAAAACAGCCCTGCAGCCAATTGCTCCTAACTTTCAGCTAAGCGGGCAGAATAGTGAAGATGGCTTCACTCCAAAATTATCACAGCAGAGACCACACAGATGGGGAGATAAAAGTTTTCTTGGTAAGCCCCTAACAATGCACACCATTTTACTCCAAAGCGCTGGGGTTCAGAGGTAAGCCACCTGTGTTCTCATGACGTCACTGAAATAAAGGCCACGGGCTGCTTACTTGAAGGGTGCTCTTTTATTATCATATATCAGGTGTCACCTGCAATTTCATGTCTCAGGCAGTATGAGAGAATCCATCTGTCATCTACCACTGAATCTCAGTGAAATTTCTTTTCTTTTGAAACTGAGACTATTAGACTGGTGAAGCAGATATAAGGCAGTCCAGATGTTAAACACTGATTCAAAAATCCTTAAGGAATAAAAAAAAGAAGTGTTTTATTAGAAATAAACTGATTTTAAAATTTTAGCACTGGCACATTTACCTTCATGAACCATAGGGCCTGTATTTCACTAAAGAAAATGCAGCTAAACAGGAGTTACATCTGGATGTATTCTGCACATCACATAAGTTCTTCCACGAGTCTAAATCATTTGTAACCCTTTTAGCATTAATAGCTGCATGTGCCAGTGTAAAATTGGCAAGTGAAGATAAAAAAGCTCACTTAACGTAGTGTGCTTGCAAATTCTAGCTTTGTTGGAAGACTGCACATTGTGCCCACTGGAATCCCAGTATAGCTTTGTGGATACAGCTGGCTCCTAGCTGCAGTGCCCAGCCTATCCTAGGAGCCACTGCGTCTCTTACCACCCTCTTTGAAGCATGCCCAGGAAATCAGAAGGAAAGCGTGCCTCATCTGTGCAATATCATGCCATGCAAGTGACGGAGAAGCCCTTCAGCCCTTCTCCTGCTTCAGAATATTTCCAAGGGTTAGAAGAATCTGCCCCAAGATGATGAGGGGCTCTTTCTGCCACATTTTCTCCTATTGTGTACTGGCAGGAGGAATATTAAGAGAAGTAATAGTAATTCATACTCTATGAGTGATTTCAGCGTGATACTTATTGATTGGACAATCTTGATGTAAATAAGAATAACTGTAGCAGATTTATTGTTTGGTTATTTATATTTACTGCAGCATAGTGCACCAGAACATTTCTTAGTACTATTATGACTTAACATTATAAATCATGACAATCAAAATTTGTTTGGAAACTTTATGATATTATCCAAGATGCTGACTTGCTTATACTAGTAGAAGGCAGGAAAATAATGTTGGCTTCTCCGGCTGAAATAAGGCTATTTAGCTTTGTTTTTTCAAAGAACACTTTACAATAATCTTGAATACTCTGGAAACATTGTCTGCTTTAATTTCAGGTATCATAAAATAACTTTTTCCTAAAGTTTTTACTGTCTATATATGCACAGAGTAATAGAAGACAGGATTAGCGCAAAAAATAAAATAAAATAAAATAAAATAAAATAAAATAAAATAAAATAAAATAAATCAGGGTTCAAACCTCCCATTCACATTTATGGCTTGGTTTAGTTGTGTCTTAAGAGAAAAAAAGGAAAAACTGAGGATGGGCTCATTAGTTAATGTATTATCCAGCTTCTGCGACCAGAAGAAAAGTCAGTCTGAAACTCTTAACACTACACACAAAAAGGAAAAATAAAGGAACAGGAAGTCATATTTCCCACTATTTGTTTTCACTCTTTCTCATATCAACCTTTCCTGTCTCTAAATTTGAATGTCATTGTATACATTATGTATATTGTGTACATTTTCCACCTGACAAATATTTTCAGCCTGGCATCTCACTGTCTTTATGAACTGTAACCAGCCAACGCACCAGCGCAATCCATATACCAAAACTGTATGCTGCACCACAGGTTGTAGCATTTATCCTAGTTCCTTCAGGGGAAGTGCTGCTTACAGCTTGGACTTTTTATTCAACCAAACAAGTCAGGAGTTTCTCCTAGTGCCCTAGGCAGGTAGCTTTTCTATTTAGTCATTCAAACCCTTCATCAATGGGTCAGGAAAAAGCTTGGGTTACTTAGCTCTGCTTCACAAAATCTCTGTCCACACAGTCAAAATGACCTCTTAGAATTTAGAGCAAATCAATTTGATGGAAAGCATAGTAAAGAATGGACACATTATTATTAACATATACTTAAGATTAAGACACCTCTATGTTATTAAGATACCATTAAGACAATCTATTACTATTGGATAAATATGAAAATTCTAACATGAAATTTGCAGAGAGAAGTCATGTCTCACTAACCTGTAGTTCTTTAATGGAGTCAATGAACAAGTACATAAAAGTGTACAAATTCAATGGCCATATGGGGAACTCCACAAAGATTTTTAAAAAATCTTTCAACAAAGGATTTTAAAAATCTAGGCTCTTGCAGGTTCCAAGGTATGAAAAAAGTAGCAGAAATTAATGGTTAATTTTTACAACACAGAGTTAACAAAAGAGTTCCACAAGAACCTATACAGAGACTTTGTTATTTAACATATTTATTAATGAAGTGGGAAAGGGTTTTGTATTGAATGGATGGTATGAAATCATTCAGTTTTGGTAAAAGAAAACTGAGTGAGAAGACTAGTAGTGAATGTCACAACTGTGACGGGGAAATAAAATGTCAGATGAAATTCGTCCTGACAAACACAAGGTTATGTAAATGAGAAAAACCATCTCTGACTATATCTAGGGAGTGATAGGCTATAAACTAGCCATTACCATTCAAGAAAGACTTCTTGGAGTTATAATAATTACATGAAAACGTCAATCAAAAACGGAAATAAATGCTAAAAAATATTAGGAAAAAAATAAAGAGTAAAGCAGAAAATATCATACCAGTGTATAAAAACGTAGTACTCTTACATCTTAAAGCACTTCTAGTAGTCCAATTTAAAAAATGATAGTAGAACCAGAAAAAGTGGAGAGAAAGGAAAAAAATTAGGAACAAGCTTTTTATGAGAAAAGACTATGTAGAAAATGACTTTTCATCTTGGAAAAGGAACAATTGCAAGGAAACATAAATTAATGTCCATAAAATCATGAAAAGCATGCAGAAAGTAAATAGAGAATGCTTATTCACAGTTTGTGTAGCACAAGAACCCTTATCAATTTAAATTCAGGCAAATTTTTATGCAGAAGGAAATTCTTCACACAGTCAGCTGAGGAGTCTGGGTGAGACCAGGATGCTGTGAAAGTCCAATGTGTTGATGGGTTAAAAAAAGCAATCAGACACATTTGTGGAAGAGAATGTTCTCCCAAAATTATTAATCACAAGAAGATTCAACTTCCAACTCAGGAAGTCTTTAAGACTTACATTGCTGGATGAAGAAGGTCATAGCAAGGGAAAGTTTGCCTTGACTACCTTTTTAAGTATGTGCTATCAACAACGGTAATCAAACCAGTATTTTGACAGATGTTTTTTTTCTTCTGAGTAAAATATTGCTGCTGTTCTGAATTTCTAAGGCTTTACTGTTTCTGTTAAAATACTGGGTCATCAAGTCTGTAAAAAAGAAATCAAAATGTAGTTAATATGAATTTGTTTGAAATTAGTGGATTTGCATGTGTGCAATTTCATTTCTTCATGGCTACGAATCCTGATTTCCTCCAGTTCTGATCTAACCAATGCCACTTTTACACACAGGCATTTTAAACAGCTTTTTTTTTTTTCATTGTCCCGCTTAGAATTAGTGTGGCACAGACCAGCTTGAACTCCCTGATGAGCAGAAAAGTGAATGGGAGAAGTAATTTGGATGTGGTCTTCCATTCAGCTGTATATCTAACAAGGCAAAAGCAACTGAGTCTTTCCTCTTGGCAATGGGCTAGGGACAGATGTAGCAGAGCCCAGTCCCTCTGTCTAACAGCATCAGGCCTTAGCGATGGGAAAGCAGTCTGGATCCAGCCTCTTACACTAGACAAGCAAAACAGAAGCATCTGCAAATGTGCTCAGTTGGGGGAGTTTGTTAACGTCTTGGCAATGCAGTGAAGGATATTGTTTTCAAGGACATTTTCAAGTTGATAGCATTAAGGTATCTATGAAAGCATTTGGTTTAAGGGGATGTGTCTTTATCAAGCACCGAGTTAAAAAGCCAGGTCAGGAAGCCAGCATTTGTCCCCCACGTTCCTAGTCTACTGTGCTACCATCAGCAGATCAGTTCATTTTCATATTTTCGCAGTGCACCTTTTGACTGGGGACCTCTCCCTGCCTTTGGGGATGCTTTCAAAATTCTATCTGTGACAGAGTAAACAATTCATTTGTTCATATTTTTATTCACCTGTAATTGCAGAATTAGGCAACCTGGAAAAACAGTTATTGATAATGTCTTTCTGAATTTAGAGAAAAATACAGATAATGATGGTTCTGTGTAAAAGCAAATAGGTGTTGCCTACCCTAAGGAAGTCATTCTATTTCATAATAAATAGGTAAAACTGTTTGGCAAGATATTTTTTTCTTATTAAGTCTGATAGCAAGAGAAACTTTAAAAACTTTGTTGATCAGAAATGCAAATTCTTATCCATCCCTGCTTTTTTAATTAACTTTTTAATTTTCAAACACAAAGATAGTGTTGATGATGACTGGTAAGCTTGGGCTGAGAGATGTACTGATCTAGTGCTGTTCTTTGGAAATCTGCAGAGAAATGAATCTCAGGGAACAAATGAAATGATAATGGGATTTCAGTTCATCAGGGTTCAATTCCACAAAATAAATGTTCAGTTTCACAGATTGTTTCTTAAAGGTCTTCTTCTGTAACACACAGAATTATTCAAGACTCGAATGACGGTTAAAATTATTATCTTTTTTTTTTTTTTTTATATTATCATTGTCTCATGCCCAGAAAGGCACCATCAGGATCAGAACCTCACTGTGCTCATCACCAGGAGTGAGGGGGAGGAATATTCACCCTCTGTGACTTCACACAGCTGCTTTTAGACCCATAAATTGCCTTCTGAAGGCTCCTAACTTTCTCCAGTAACTATATAGGAAAGCTGGAGTCCTAAATATAGGTGCCTGTAATGTTAGTTAAATGGTTACAGAAACCTAAAGCAACCTTGTTAATACTTGAACCCATATTCCCCAAAGCAAAGATGTGCAGTGATTTGTTCCTTGCTGAAGGAGCATAAAGGCTGACAAAACAAAGGTGAGGTAAATTATTTACTGAATATAGGGTGTTTGGTCAGAGAAAGTAAGAGGTACCTTAAGATCCAGCAAGCCATCAGCTGGCAGTGCCTACATCTCTTCAGAGCTATAGATTGGGAGCACCATACCTCGTAACACAGGAAAACAGCAGTTCCTGGAAGTACACAATGTACAACTTCTATTTATTGCATGTATTAACACTTTAAATGCAAGGAAAATCCACATTCTTATCTCCTCCATTCCATTTCCATCTACTATTAAACAGTTGATTTCTTACTGGTGTCCCGACATGCTGACAGTGAAGATGGGGTTAAAAAGAAAATAGTATTGGAATGACAAGTGGATGAATCTGGAAAACTGTCATGTTGAATTAGACATGGAATCATTTTGGAGAAATGGCCACAGAGGGATGGAGAAAGTTCCTGGCTGCACCGTAAGGGGTGGGTCCTGGAGGTCATGGTGAGGACTCTCTCACCAGTACCAACAACAGAGAAGGCTGTGGGCTGAACTGGTGGTGGCTGGTGTGTGTGGCAAAGCTGCAAAGGATACGGCTAATCTCCAAGGGAAGAACTGTAAGTCTGATACGGATGTGGTCAAACAAAGGGATTTAGTGAAAGAAATCAGAATAACAACTAAGGCAAGTGGTTTCAGCAGCAGAATTCTGAACTGACTGATCAGGAATAACGCACAAGGGAGATGGCAAAATAAAAATGACAGAAGACATACGTGGGTGAATATTTATTATGGGTTTGACTGTTGACTTCAGGGAATAAGTTACATAAGACTAACCAAACACTATTTTTCATCAAGAAAAAGCAGTAGGTGTATATGGTCAAATTTCCATGAAATGCAACAAGTGAATTCTAATGTGTTTACACAGACTGTAGGCTGCCACAGGACTATGAAAGGATCTGACTGCAGAACTTGTTCCATGAAAATTGCAGTACTTTGAGTCTTATTAGTCCTTCTCTTCCTAACTGATATTAAAATGGCAGCAAAGAACAATATATATAAATATATATATATACCTAAAATAAGATTTCTGATTACCCTGTGTGTGTGTGTGTATGAATGCAGCATTACATCAAGAAGGAAAATCTGGGATGGCACCTGAGAATATCCCATAAAGGTCTGTTTGGAACCATCCCTGGGACACAGCAAGTTCTGAGCACACCTGAGTGCTGAATGATTGACCCTCTGCTGCATGTTCCCAAGACTTAAACTGCTGCAGCTAACAAGGATCCTCTGTACACCAGACTAACTCATGGAGGTTGCCTTGCAAAAACATCCTTTTATTGATGAGCAAAATATCACAGTGAGTGAGTGTATAAAGGAACTGTAAAAATAGTGAATTAAAGTAACACATTTAACATTCCAGATTAAATTTAATTGTACAGAAATGTTGATTTTCTATTTGTTCTTGCATCCTTATGCACCAGCAACACCTTTTATTCTGAGATAAAATAAAAGCAGGGGAAAGGAATAAACAGAAAATATTTTTGCTTGAACAAATTCCTGCCTAGCAGAAGACAGCACGATGGGATACTGTGTGTATATTTGTATACCTAGGCCATCAATCAATAATACAGAGGCTCAAAGAATCATAATTAAATTTAACCATGTTTTAGGCTTGATATATTTTCATCCATAGAAACAAAAGACCTGTATGACTATGGCTCAGCATTACCCTTCTCAGTAACACGTGGCCTCCACCAGCCTGACATTCCAGAAAGACTGTGCTGCTTCTGATCCTTGTTCACATAGTGGAAAAAAAAATAAAAAGAAGAAAGAAAAAGAGGGCTCCTGTTTTAATGCTGACAATATATTAAATGAAGAAATTAAATGAAACAGTTCTGGGAGGGTATATATAATGATAAGAAAGTAAACTAGCAGTGGTTACATTTTCTATGGTAGACATAATTGATATGTTTGTTGTCTGTGATTCACACATTATTTTAAGTTTCTGAGGGGGATTTTTATTGCAAAATATTCTGCATTTTAAATACTATTTAATTATGGTTTGTTTCCTTAGGGATTATATCACCATGTGATTTTAATTTGGTATATACCCTAAGGGGCAGCATATTTTCAATTATGAAATATTTCCTCCAGAAACAATAATGGTTCAATGATTTATTGCAGGATCCTATTATAAGGTGCCTCATACAAGTGAAATCTGAAATGCAATTGGCTTAACAATATAGTATAGGCAGGACTAAAATGCATGTGAACTGAGCATATGGGCCTTTTTCACAAAAATCATATTTATATACTTTCATCCTTTGCATAATACTTCAATTATTATATCTTGAAAAAAGAACTTGGAAAGCTGAGAGCTATGAAACATTTACATTATTATCTCTTCAAAAAGTTCATTTTTGGACAAGTATCATTTGGATAGGGATTAACTTAATCAGAGATTTTGAATCTTCTTTACTTTAATTTTTAATCTCTTTTTAAAAATATGTCTGAATCTTAAAAAGGCCTAAACCTGTAGTCACAAAGCACTGCTTCAAAAAAGGGGAAAAAAAAGAAAAAAGAAAAAAGAAAGTTTTTAAAGCAGCCACCAGCTGTAAGAGAGATAGTGCAAGCAGCAGATTTGTGACAGAGTGGAGCATGAAACCCATCAGCTGATGAGTGAAAATCCCTGGTTTCTAATTAATCGAGGTACACAGGCCAAGGGATGAAGAGGATCAGGGAAATGAAATCAGGAAAAAGATACCATCAGTCATTTCTGCGGCCCATTGTCATACTTCAGAATCTGCTGTAATGAATCACTCAGGCATTCCACAGATACATTCAAATGGTGAAGAAAATTCATTGTCCGGTGAAGAGTGTTTGATAAAAATCTTTCTTTTCCCCCCCCTTTGTCAGAAGCCTATGATCAGAAAAGGAAATCCAGACAGCACAACAGGTGTGCTTCTGCAAGCCTGGTGAAATCTGCAAATGAACAGAGGTACTAAAGAATTTTTTGTGCTAAAATTTCACCAAAATGAAAAAAGTATCTTGTAATAGCAGACACTGGGAAAATGTACTGAAAACAGCAGAAGATTAAGGGGATAAAAGGTATAAACGCTCTTCTGGTTGAGAAGCTCCTGTCCCTATAAAATCTTCTTATATGGAGAGGGCGAACAAATATTTTTGTAAAATATTTTTGCAGAGTTTAGCATTTCCAGATATTGACATCTGCTTTGAAGAACTACTAATCCACAAGCTACTCCCAGTTTAAGACAGCACTAAACTTGATGGAGGGGGTGAGGATCTACCTTGTTATAAAAGGGAATAGTTTAGTTTTGTTCTCACAATTACTTGGTTTTCTTCAAAGAAAGAACTGATAAAATAAAAGACAAATGATTTTCTTTTTCCCTTTCTTTTATGCACACAGTCAGATAAATACTATGAACAAGGAGATGCCTACATTTGGATATCTATTTGTTCTCTCCTGTAAGACTTCTGTAAAGGTTTTAGAATTTATGAAAAGATTAGACTGAAATTCTTCATTAATTTAAACCCTCTTTATTTAAAATTAGGGATAACATTTCTCTTAGCATTTCTTTAGTGGTGCCCATATCTTCTTCCTTTTTGCTTAGCCTATGGTTCAACTTTTTGACCCTGAGCAGCTCTTATACCAGTGTGTTCCATAAAGTAGTATGTCCCATTATGTGACACCAGAATATAATTGTTTTTTAAATAATCAGGTGCTATCCTAAGACGTATAGGGATGGCTGATTCATTTTAGATTTAATTACCATAATATAGGGTTTTGCTGTCTATAGTATCAATCACTGAGACACTTTATAGTTGATAATATTAAAATGGCAACAATAATGAGAATTCTGCTTCATGATGAAAATAATTTTAATCATGGGTAGATTACAAATCCATTTACTGTTACGGTTACTGAGAATTCTATTATCTACCTCCTATTGTGAAAGATGTTGAAACTTGTTTTCAGGAAATGTAAAAGATTATAGAAGTATGCTCTCTATGCAAAGTTTCTATCACAGCCGAGCAACAAAAACCTGCTTAATACCAGGAACTACTGAAGATGAAGCTCACAAACTTAACTAATAACTGAAGCTCTGCATGAGCCTATATGCCTGGCTGTGCAGATCTATTTATAGGCTCAAGGGCTGTATTGGTAGCTATTTTAGATCCCGACAATGATTTTTTTTGGTACCCAGCCAGGTGACCAACTGCGGCCTCTGCAGTGAAGGCATTACTGATTGCTGACTTCAGTCTATTGCACTGAATATTGATTGTGAATCTGGAGAGGACTTTGTTCTGGTGGCTGTACCTCTGAAGTTTCCCTGTGGCTATGGACATTGGCTATGGACATAACATCTTTTTTTTTATTATTCTGTTTGTTGCCAATTACAACCTTACCTAAACAACATTTGAGCTTTTGTTGCCATCAGCTTGGAGCTAGCTGAGTCTTCTCGACAACTACCCTAAAACAGATAGTGGGATATGGGGTTGAATCCCAGAGCTAATCAGCTCCAAAAATGCCGTTGTGACTGGAATGGTTGAAGGTCTCAGTCCCTTTCCTATTCACAAAGTGCCCAAATGGGAATGCAAAACTCTGCATGCCCTTAGCTGGCATCTTCGCTGGGACTAGTGGCTAGAAGTCATGAGAACTGGACCAGGGAATTTCTCACGCTGGACATGACTTTTACAGGAGAGCTCATGCTGCTGCTGTACCCTTTTGGTACGGGAAGAGCTTCAGTGTGGAAGAACTGCTCTGCTCCATTTTCGTTTAAAACAAACAATGAAACCTCACAGAGGTAATTTTAATACAGGATTTTAGACAGAGTCTTGTTCTACTGTAACGAATACCATAAGCTTCACCCTCTTGAACCTTTTCCCAAAACCGTGTGTGACTGTGTGTGCATGTATACATTAGCACTGCTTTGATTATATAATGTAATGAGCTCAGTGGATTTATTCTGGATTTATACTATGGAGCCTCAGAGCAGAGTTTGGAACAGTATCTTGTCTTTAAGATGCCAGTTTTGTAAATGCTTTTCTTTTCTTAAGGATACTGATGAAAATTTATTACTGACTTATCATGCGTAACTCTGCAATAGAATCAGATTTTTCTTTTCCAGCTTCCTTGCTGCTTCCAAATGGGGATTAAACATTTTTTACAAACTTAGTAGAGAATCGGTTATCATCAAAGTCCCCAGGAGCTCATTTACTGGTGTGCAAACTGCGCCCCACACTGGTCCCCTGCTTTGGAGGAACTCAATGAATAAATTAAATTTCCAGAGACAGCCAGCTTTATAATCCCGGCCTACTGCTCGCCCTTCCTACTTGCATAATTGTCATCGTTCTGGGCTTCATTCTCTGTTCCATTTCCCTTCCTGACCAATGAGTCCAGAGGGAGGGACACGGTGCTCGTCAGGTCTGGGAGCACAACTTACACAGAGCAACGGGCAAAAATTGGATGGGTATAAAAGCAGCAAAATATATTTGTAAAGCGGTCTGCCGAGAGAGCAAAGCTGCAAAATATACTGTCTGTATCTTCATTTGCAGTCATGAGATATACCATTAGTAAAATGAACAATAACAAATGTAGAATCAATCTACTTTTTTTTTTTACAAGAAAGAAATTTCTTCTTTTTATTGCAGAGTTCTCCTCAAATATATGGCTACTGAACCTTGTTAAACAACCATAATTTAATCTAACTAATAAATCTGTTGCTTTTCTTTATTTTTTACCACGTATTTAAAAAAGCATGAGATGAATAAGAAAGAGGAAAAAAAAAACACTTTATAGGTAACATAATCTTCCCTGAGCAAAAGTGAAATAGGAACAGCAACAAAAAACCCTTCTAATCAGTCTATTTTGTAAGTCAGAAAGACTGTTTGGAAAGGTTTTCATCAAAGTGATTTTCTGCAGATAGCTCATAGGTGATCAGGATAAAACCCCACAGCTTCAGCACTTCAAATATTTATCATATACATGTTTGCTTGAATCTTGATAAGGGTGAGGTTTGGGACTTATGGACACTGAGATAGGATGTCACCTGAGACATGCATCTGATTCAGAATGCAGACAGAAAGAAAGTGCCTAGGAGAGGCCAGAAGAGAGAGGGAGGGAGAGGGTAAGGGATAGTAGGAATGGACAGCCCTTGTTCCCAGCTCTAATATCCCAGTGCAATTATTTTGTGGACATCCACTCCTTGCCTGCACAGGAGATAGGGCTATAAGTGTATGTTATTTTTTAATTACAAGGGGGTAGAAAAAATCCTGATGATGGGCTGGAAGGTGCCATTGCATTGTTATTTTTTTCTCTCCCTTCGTTTGCTGATTATGTGAGCTGGGCTCCTTTGCTAGCCGATGATAAGCAGAATTTCCATGTTCTCTGCATAATTAATCCATCTCTGCCTCTCTTCATGCCAACTCGCCCGTTATCGCCGGCACATGCCTGAATTGCAAAAGAATCCGCTCTTCAATTGGAACTTATTGATATTCTAAGAAAAAAAAGAGAGAGGGAAAAAAACTGAAAATCCTTAAGTTTAAGCCGCAGATTTTTAAATGGATTAATTTCGCTGCAATCGCAGCCATCTAAGGCGGGAAGGCAGGCAGAGCAAATTGAAAGCATCTCCATGTTTGCAGAATTGGGTCCAGAATGCTGAAATGTACTGGCACAGTTCTCTTTTAAAGTCAGAAAATTACCATTCATTTACATCACATGAAATACTTTTTTATGCTAGAAATATTCAAGAGACGTTCCTTAAATGCCTGCTAATGCTAGATAACATTTCTAACTTTCAACATTTTGCTAGACTTTGATATGACATGATAGGAATGCCTGCCAGTGAGGAATATTATATGTACCAGTAATCTCTTTTTATCACATATTTAGATTATATCATCCTCTTCTTAACCATCCTGAAGTAGTCTTTAAACAATGTACTCAGTGTCGTAGGCTCCTATTTAGTATAGTTACACAAGCCAAACTTAGTAAGGCATATTTAGACTTTGTCTCATATGAAGGGTTTTTTAAAGTGCCGATAAACATTCCCAAAAAATCGTTTATCTTTTCCTATCTTTCACAAAGTTACATTTCTCCTTCACATTTAGAGACTCCGTGTTCACCTCATTTACAACATGTAATGTGTTTTGTTATTTTGAAGCAGTTCCTGTGGATTGTACTTACATTTTGAAAGGGCTCAGCTGTGCTCCATAGCAGCCTGGTATTGCACGAGAGCTAGTGGAGAGCTAGGACTTTGCCTCTTCCCCCTTTTTCCTCAAATATTACCAAAATCCAAATACTCTTCTCCTTTTGTTTCTGTAACACAAAATTCACATCCTTCATTTCCTTGACCCTAGAAAGCAGCAGCATTCAGCAACACTCAGAGATTTCTTTAATGCTTCGGATAAGCCACAACATATCTGGCATTCCATGTCCATATGCTAGAAATCAGCAATTTATGCTGTTGTAGAAGGTAATGTTGACACTTGCAGTTAACAGAGGGGGAAAAGTTGCTACACTGACTACAAATGGAGATTTAGCTGTTAGGAAATCTTCGCCATTATTACACTGATCTCTTCCATTTTAAAAATATGTGGGAAAGAAATTTTAAAAAATCGAGTTGCTGGCAGGCACATACTAGAGAGAAAAAAAAAAGACGTACGGGAAAAACAATGATATTTGTGGCAACATCTGCTTCAGATACAAAACAATGAGCTTAATACATGGTTGGGCCATTTTACCATATAAAATTAGCACCTGTTATGAAATGCATGTCACTAGTAAGTAAATAAAATGTCAGTATTCCAGTTTGGATTTTCAGGCAATGAAAAGCACCATACAAGAATGACTAGTGATCATATTACGATATGTTTTTATATAGCAGAAAGAGAACAAAGAAGGTTTTCCAGTTGCTTCAGAATGACTGACAGTTCTAAGGCATAACTGAACTTGAGGATATTTGTGGTATATTACAATTCACAGTTTTTGCAAAATCAAAATGTGTAAAGATGCTTTTTAGAAAAAATAGTTATGCTCACATTCAACTCTGTTAATTCCTAAGATAAACTGTTGAAACTGTATTTAAAAGAAAAAGAAATAAAAATCACCTCTGAAATTTTGTTTAAGATAAACACTATCTCTAAAGAAAGAAATTTCTGTGCCCCTTCTGCATACATCTATAGCCTAAATAAATAAGTTAATAGCCAAGTATTCAAAGTGCTTAAGATATGAATTTCCAGTTGCATAACATTTATATTGAAAATATCTATTTCCTACTTAATTTGGGAGAAAGAAAAATGCACAGATTACATGAACTACATATTATCACAGAACTTCCTCACCTGCTATAGTGAAATCCCGAATCTTTTGGATTCAATCACAAAATCCTTAATGTCTTTAGTAATTCCAAAATTCACTACAATTTTATTAGTAATGTCTAATTAAGTTTGCACTATAGTCAGTGTTGATCTTTTATAACAAAAAGATTCCTCTCATAAGAACCTATACTGCAGGCTTCAAGGATTTACATCATTAAACACATACATAAAATATTTAAAACATGATAAACATTTTGGCTAGAAGTAAATCATAGCTTTCAATTAAATATATGCCTCATTTGCAATTTTACAGTGACACCTGACTTTTGTATTCTCATCCTATTGTACATAATCTATAATAACAATTTAAGTAACTACAAGTGGCTACTTTTTACATTGGTATTTTATATACATAGGCACTTTGTACTGAAGGTTGCATTATACTAAATGTATACATGATTTTTTACACATAAAAGTCAAGATGTTTTTCACTTCTGACTGGTTTAGGTGCACTAATACTTTGGAGGATTTCTTGGCATGGTAGTGTGGGGTAAATGCTTCTTGCACCTGAAAAGAATGCCAACAGACACAGCATGGAGGAAAAAGGGTGTTTCACAGCACACAATTGTTAGTCATATCAGCATTTTTTTCAAATGATAAATGCAAGATTTCTGAGGCTCCTTCAAATCAATCACTGTATTGATTTGGCCTTATAGAAGATCAACATGTAGCCAAAAAACTGAGATCACTGGACACCACATATGTTACACTAGTTTAAAAACCTAGATTCAGTGCAAAGTAAATGATTGCAATTTATCCATGCATGGCACTGCCTGGCATTAATCTATCTTCAATTTTGTAACTGGAAACAACTCTAAATGAATTACCAATTGATTAGTAAATTTTACTTAGAGTAATTTCCTTCTCCTTCCAAAAAAGTATTCACACTGTTTAATTTAGGGATTCTGGTTTCGTGCAGTATATGAATTCTGTTTAATGTGCTGAGGATGAATCATCTAGGCAGTTATGTGACTCTAGGCAGTATAGTGATACCTATACCAAGGAAGCTGGGAATGCTTCTAAGTTCCTATACTGGGTACATTTCCATACTACATGCCCTCTGCGTGTTGGGCCATGTGGTATAAGCTACAGCAGAAGCTACAGATCTGAACACACATCTGACGTGGTCTAGTGACTGGGTTCCAGTAGAATGCCATACGAATTTGTCAGACAGTTTTCTGAATACAAGAGTTTTATCGTTTGTCCAGATATGTATGCAGTGTCTACAGTGTAAAGGCTGACTGATGTTTAGAATCATTGGAAAATCTTTGTGTCTACCCACTTTCATCTTCCTGAAGGCACAAACAGTAAACCCGAAGTCTTTATTATGCTAGAAGTCTGTCAATGAGTGTGGTTGTATTATCAGGTGTCCAGTGTGTTAACCTTAGCAAGGAGGTCTAGGAAACCAGTTACAGTAGGTATCTGAAGAAGAAAGACTCTTAGAAACCAGGGAAACAAAATGCTGTAGATAAGCAAAGAACTCTTTAAGAATAAGTGGGTCTCATGATTTTCCCATAAAAACCCTTGCATAGGTTCCATTAAGAGAGCTTGGCAACTGTTATGTTACTATGTTAGCAATTTACCAAAACATACAGAAAACTTGGGAAGGTAAAGAATAGTACCAAATCTAAACTCAATCCACACAACTAACCAAACAACAAACACAAGCCTTGATGGATGTCCTCAAATGATTTTTGGCCCAACAGATGCTCAGACAGATTACACAGACATGCAGTCTAGTGTTATGGATATGTGGCAGTAGGAGCTTTCAAGGGAGCTATGAGGGAACAAATAGTTTCAGTGTCATGAAACAAGCTGAATGTGTTGGAAACAAGCATGAAACAAGTCATGCTCCATTTTAATTTAATTTGTATTTTCATTTTATATCCTACCCAAAAATGTACCCTTAACTTCAACTCTAACCTTCAGGATGCATTAATAGCAGCAGCAGTATGGTCAACAAGGTTTTGATTAAATTCATGGCGATAGATCCAAGAAGGTTTCTCCCATTCCTTTCCTTCTCCCATTCATTTTCCTCTGGACCTGGAGAGACAACTAAGGCATGTATGATACTGAACTTCTTAGCTCTATGAAAATGAATTGAATGGACTGTAGACAGCTTTCAGTGAATGCCAGAATCTCTCTTAAAGAGCCGGAGATGATAGGTAAAATGCTGAAGTAACTTGCAGGATACGCCCCTTTTTTTTTGTTTTGTGTGTGTGTGTGTGTGTGCCACAAAATCCTGGCCCAGAACTACAAAGGGGTTGTCTATATTAGAAAAACGTATAAGCTGGGGTTTTTAAGGGAAGAAGTTACAGTGTAGGCACAATATGAGAATTTTTACCATAGTGCCAGACAACCCAGTAAAAGTACAGGAAAACATAACTTTTTGCAGTATAATATATTCACAAAGGCATATTTGCATGAAAAGCCCATAAATACACTCAACCTTTGGCTAATGTTGCCAACAGAGAAAAAAATATATCATTTCCTGGAACCAGGAATGCCATTGTGTGCTTTATGTACTCACCTTGATAGTTTGTTATTTGTTGAGAGCTGAACAGAATCAGAATCAGATTCAGCCATCCTCTCTGGCTCCAGGGCAGTTTGATTCAGACACAGGAGTGGAGTAAACGTGATGCTGAAAATCACTGGTCAGTGATACACAAATGAAGTGGTGCAAATGTATGTATTCAGACAGGCTGTATTCAGACAGGCTGTACAGAACAGGACTTGATGATAGGATTTGAAGATGGAAGATTGCCTTTGGCAAATCAAAGGAGGGCAGCTGTTCCAGAACTAGAAGGGAGAATGGATACAGGCACTAAAATGGCAAATCCAGAAATATCGGATGAAGGTTTTCAGCCTATTGGAAAAGAAGATGGTCCTCCTTGATGTAACTTGTTTTTGTGCTCATGTGAAACACAAGAACCGGCCACTGAATATTTCCCTGGTGGTGACACATCTGTATGGCTTTGCCCTTTCTTGTTTACATAAATATCTCATCAATAAAATGCAAATCACTGGAGGAAAAACTTTCCATTGCAGATTTGTTCTGAGGCAGATTGTAGCCTGGGAATAGAAAAGGCAAAGCCTTAGAGTTGCCAACATTTGACAATCACAGTAAGTCTCTTTGCCTCACTGAGAGAGAGCAAGGGGAGCCCAACTGTCTGAATCTGTGGCATCTAATGAGCAGGAACAAAATGACTTCAAACTGTTAACAAAGTAAAATTCTTTTTTTTTTCCAAAGCTACATTTCCTATGGGCCATTGCAGATCAAAACAAAAGTAAAGCTAAAACCTAGTCAGAACTGAGCATATTTTTTATTCTTCCATTTGAAACCTGGGATTATTTCCTCCAGGCATTTGGAAGGACAATGCTAGCAGGACCCTGTTTGCCAGTAAAACTCAGTTTTGGAAACCATCATCAGTCAGCATGAAAATGGGCCCAACGCTATGGAAATGAGCTCATTACTATTATTTTTTTGCTGGCACTCACACAATTTGTGCTTTTAGAATTTTGAAAAGCAGAACATGAATTGCAAGGAAAAAATGAGTTAACAATATTAAACAGTCAGTTGCTAATTACTGAGCAATCCAAACCTGCGTCTGGAATGACATACTCAGACATCCAGCTGGACCTCAGGCCATATGCTATCCTAGATCCTCATGCATAGCTCCTGCTACTGTCAAATGCTGAAGTACTGGGTAAAAAGTTCAGCATACAGATTAAAATATGGTCAGAGCTGTGTATTTGTAGATACTTTAAAGAGAATAATGAATATCTGCGATGTATCACTAAAAGTAAAGGATGACAGCTGTAGACAACAAGGTAGGAAATCACTCTGAATCATTGTATTTGTTTCAGTCATTATTTTTTTGGAACAGAAGTGTCCAATAACTCCATTTGTGTTTTTTGTTTTTTGTTTTTTGTTTTTTTTTTTTTTTTTTTCCATAAGGACATCACTTACAGAGATTAGAATGTTACTTCATCCTACTACCACATTTTCAGCTTCCATAGATCACTTTCGTAATTGTTCAATGAAATAAATGGAATTTATGTTCTACTTATTGATCCCGAGGTATGATACTTGGCAGGATGAAACAAAAAGAAAATTCAAATACAATGTAGTAAGTTTTAATGGTGCAATTCGAAGGATAATAATAATGTTAAAAATATTATTCCCCTAAGTACCAAAAGCCATTTACCTTGAGCTCTAGGCTTCTGCTTGGTCCTAGATAAAATATTAACTTTTAAGTTATTTGACTTGTATTCCTTACCATGTATTTTTCAGATAAAGACCATCTATGTTAAAAAATGTACATTTGTTTAGCTAAACCAGATATTCTATACTATCAGTTTCTTACAGTAGTACAATTTCCTACATTCATGTTATATTATCTTGCATATATCAAAAATATCCCATCATAAATACATTGTGAAATAACTGAAACAGGTCTTTAAAAAAATAAAGACCTGATTTGCATTTGCACATTCACATTTGCTTACCTGTGTCGCAATTACAAATGATTTCAGCCTGGATCGGTGATTTAGTGTTGACCAAATAAATCTGATGTAAATTAGGCAGTGACCTCAGTCTTACAATCATTTCTAATGTGGCAGAGGAATCTGCAGGTTTAAAACTATTGTCAGGAATTGGGCCTAAATTGCACAGTTCTTTTGGAGGCATAGTTACAATCCTGACCTGTTTAAAACTGTGGCCAGTGAAAGGGTGTAAACTGGGGATTTTGCATGAGAAAAGTCTGCAAAAATATTCTGCAATTTCTATAAAGTTTTGTTTCCGTGATGCTTTCTTTTGTCTTTAATTCTTATTCATGGGAACAATATGCACGTATGCTCAGGTAAACAGATTTAACTAAGAGACGCACATGCAACTAAGAAGTAAAGCAACTAGTCAAAGTGTAAATTCATAAAGTAGAAAATATCATAGCAGACAGATTCATTTTACACATTTTGAATTCTTCCACTACTATTGGAAAATAAAAAGTCCTTTGTATACAGATTCATTAAACACTAGATAGTATGTGATTCAAGTACTTTTATTTAAGAACAAATCCTCCATGATTTGGACTAATGTTCTTTATGCAACTAGTCAACATTGTATTTTTGAAAGAGGAATTTGAAAGAAAGATTATTATACTAGCTTAAAGCTGCATATTTACACATTCGCCTCCCATATTCATTAAATATTTTCATGCAGAAAACAGTAAAGAAAAATCCTGTGGAAAGCTCAAATCCTAAGCAATTCATTTTCCACTTTAGAAAAAGAGTCTCAGTGATCAGTACAAGCTTTATTATTGCTTTACTTGCAGGAATTATTAGCCCTTTCTTAAATTGTTCTATTGCAGATTTGAAACATACAAATTTTACATTACAGTAATATTTAATAGAGAGCTGAGAACTGCAGGATAGTTTACAAGTGGAGTTACTATTATACTTCTTGTAACATCTTTCCATTAAAAAATTAACAGGCTGGATTAATTGCTTCATGATAAATGTTTCTTTTTAAAACCTGTTGTTTTCCATACAGCAGAATGTAAATACCATATATTGTATCGGTGGTAGTCTGTTTTGAAATACTGCTTTTCTCTTAGAAAAGTTTATGGTGTAGATATATATTCTGCATTCTCATGTTCTAATTCATGCTATAGTAGCTTAACAAATCAGGGAACACTAAAGAACCCCCACAAATGTATATGGCATTTGTATGAAAAAAAACTCCCAGAGAGATTCTTGAAATTCAACACTGTCATAATAAATTTGTAGATTGTAAAACATAACACATGACAGATAGTATTAATTTGAAAGGGCAAATAATTTCAGGTTTTTAAACTGAACATGCGTTTACTTACAAATTACATTATAATTACATCATTTTGTCCTCCCTGCTAGTGATGCATACCAATACAGAAACCTTGAAAGAAATCTGCAAAATGCCTGATGAAAATGTAAATAATATCCAACATCACTCAATTTAATTTAAAGTGATTATAAAACTTGCAATAGCTAAAAGGTATTGATTTTAAAAATAAATTTATACTGTAAGGGTGATGACATGTAGTATAGCATAGATGGACATTCAAATCTATTGCTTGATTATTAATGATTAAGTGCAATTATTAATTATGGTATTCATCTGTTTTATAGCCATCTACACATATATTCAGAAAGAAGTATATTAATATTTGAGAATGAAAACCAGAGATAGAAACTATATCCATTATGCTTTTGAAATATATATTTTTAAGAGTATATACATATTTTATATATTTCGTAAGAGAATAAATAATATGTATTTTTGAAATACATACTTTTGTTATCCAGTGAATACAGGAAATTACTTATTTTTGCAGTAAAAATAATTAGGAATTTGCTCATAAAAATATAAACTGTTTTAAGAAATATAATTTTTGGTAATATGAAATAATAGGTACATGCTGTTGTTTGCACCCTGACTCAGAAGACAAACATATCTTTTTCTTTGATATGGACATTTTAATTTCATTTTCTGCCCTATTCAAAACTCATGTTGAAAATCTAGATCTTTTGCTTCAAAATGCTCTCCCTGAATTACATGAGAATGAAATGAAATACAGTCTGCACAACCTCAAAGCATGGGAACTTTACTGGAAAAGATTCATTTTAAGAGTTTTCCTCTTTCAGGTCTTGAAAAAACGTAAGGGCATCATATGATTGAGTAGGACATTTACTGGGGCTCAAGCACAGCCTGAAGTCCCAACCATTTCTAGATAAATGTTCACAGATATGTAGTTGCTATGGAACACAGGTTTTGATCCACTTCAGGCATCCCAGTAGTTGCCTTTTTAGATAGTAGGAAAATACTTTCTTCCCCATTCTCAAACTGGCACAAGCATGGTTTTTAATGTCTCCGTACTAGGTCAGGAGATGAAGGTAAAGATGATGAAAAGTAGCAGGTGGAAAGTCTCCTCATTCTGAGAAAAACAGAATGCAAGTTATTCTCCAGGAAAACAATCTTTTTTCAATAAAACTAGGGCACTTTGTGTCTAATACAGACAATGATCCTGTACCGTGTAAGTTGACTGCAGAAGCAAAAGGTATGCAGACAAGAGGTTACAAGCAGCTGATAAAAGACCTCTTCTGGGTAGAATACATGCAGAACCAGTACAAGGTTTCATTTTATACTAGTTACAGTTAGTAATTCCCACATGTGGGTAATTAAAGGATATTCCATGTATCTTGCATGTCTTGCATATCCTTGCCAAGCTCACCATGCATACTGAAGCACAGGAGTTGCTCCAGACAGGAGGGCAGGCTCCTGTTACTTGCAGTTTCAGTGGGTGGACAGTGTGTCCTGTTTGGGAAGTGGCCTGGGATAATCCTGCTATCATTACTCATGTGGTTAGCTGTTTGGGAAAGGAGTGCATATGCTAAAGCAGTTGTCTGCATCAGTAGGAAAAGCTCAGCATTCTGCAGATTGGAGATTTGTCAGATCAGTCCCCACCAGAGGGCAACTGGATTTTCTTGGCAGTTGCTCATACTACCAATGGACGTTTTTGTGACAGTGCAAAATGCTCTAAAATTTAAAAAATGTACAGTACAGAGCAAAGAAGGTGTAATTTTAGGTGGTCACATACAAGCATGCTTCTACACTCCTATTTAGAAACTAGTTTCTAGAATGTATGTTTTGATATCAATGAGCGTTTTAAAAGTATGCTGTCAATTAATCTACCCCCTGGAATAAAGATGGTGCACAGAACATAATGTTTACCCTCATAAAGATACAAAAAAATATTTTTAACTTTGTACTTATAATGTCTTCTGCGGGAAGTATGAGATGTGCAATTTCTAACATGCATCTTGGCTTACTTATCATCATCAACACTTACATAAGGCCTCTAGAAAAGGCAGAAGCAAACAGGATGTGTTTGATAGTATATGGTATTTCACAGAGTATGGATTTTATAAAAATAAATGATTTTTCCAAAAATATCTCTTAAGAAGTTTTGAAACATTGCATAATTTGCATCTGGGATAATGGATTTCTCATTAATAAATATATAAATCATAAATCATTTATTCATATGGTGTAATGTAGCAGTTTATTACATACTGCGTGAATTTTGTAATCAGGGAATCCCCTGATGAAAAAATAGCACAATATTAATTACCAGCACCATCTGTGCTAAACAATAGGAAAAACAATATTTTAATACAATGACTTCATGCATGTCAGTTATCTTCAACATTAAACACTGCAGTTTTGTTGATGTGGTTTACCTTCTACTCATTTAAATAACTGATGTTCTTACAAAGGTTAAAACTATGAATAAATGAATTAAAATTAAATATAGTGAAAAATACCAATAGATGCAGCATGGATCAAGCTCATTCATCAAATCAGGGTTTGTACAGGAATAGGTACACATATATTTATATATACATTTTTAAATTTACCTACATATGTTTCCATAAAAGTGATTATTTACATGGTTGTTACCTGCAGAAGACTAATGTTCATCTTCTAAGAGCTGTTTTGAGTTTCCTTTTTAAAAAAAAATTAATAACTTTTGAAATATATACAATATAAATTTTGAAATATATTAGAACATAAATATGAAATCTACTTGGCAGACTTGGTGCATATAAGTTGTTTTGATGTACTCAAAACTATTTAAGCTACATTTAGCATTCTGGAAACTTGCTGAATTTTCCACTATATCCTGTCACCCTCAGCAAAAAAGAAATGTGAGTTTAGGAGAGTTCGCATTCTCTTGGAATGATGGAAAAAATGTTATTCTTAGATATCCAGGTGCTAATTTTGTTTACTGATTTATTCAGAGTAAAATATGTTAGATGAATCAAAATTACCCCTATCAACATCTGCCTCCTTGAAAAATGCTGCCAAAGGAGCAAGCCGGGGGTACTATGATGAGGACAGGATTCAAATTGTCTGGTGGAACTTGTCATGGGAACCAGGACTTACTTATTTCCAAAGTCCCCCATGCATACCCATGCCCATATTGATGATGTGCAACATCCTTCTGTCTGCACATTCTCTTTACAATTTTATTATTTCTGACACAAAAAAAAGTTCTGGGCATTCAGTACACTCACTGTCATCAAGTTCTGGTTATATTTAAACATGTGTCCACTACCAGAATTTATTCACATATCTATCATATATTGTTGTTGTCAATTGATTTGCAACTTCACACATAAAATGCATATGAATTTTTCAGTACCCTTAAGCCCTCTTTGGAATTCAAATGTACATGTCAGAGCCCTAAACACAGTAGGCTGTGTCCCAGAATGGTGCTTTTATTTTTGCATGCATATACTTTTGGTGGTAATAAGAATTTATTTTATTTTATTTTATTAGGAATTTTCACTCGCTGATACACTTTTTCATAGATATCATGGATAATATTGCAAAAATTTACAGGAGAGGAGACAGTAATGAGACTCTCAAAGCTTTAGGAACTGCCCAGAGCACATACTTACCACAGTAAAAATCAACTGCTTGTTTACAGCCATCAGCTCACCTACTGAAAGGCAGTGTGAATTCTCCCAGCCCCTGGGCAATTTGTTCTCCCAAGGCCTCCAGTGAGCTGCAGGTTGTTCTGCAACAGCACAGTCTGTGCTTACCACTGTCTGGAAGACACACTGCTCCTTGCTCGCTGCAGTGTCTTACCCTTCCTTCAGGTTGCTGATATTTGCACATTTTTCCTATCAGACATGAAGTGCCCCAACACTGCTCTGCTGGAGGAGGCTCTGGCTTTGTACGCTTTGCATTTGCCTTTTCCTGGAGTTGGGTCAAAACCAAGGAGACCCCTCAGACAGAACTGTAATTCTCTTTAACGCTCAGCATCTGAAACAAAGTCAGAAAGGAAGACTTTGCACATTGGAACTGTGACATACTGGTACTCAGCAAATATTGTGACATCCCCAAATACTGGCTCGGGGCTTCTGTAGCCTCTTGCTGTCAGTGGATTTCTTTACAAACTGAACCCATTCAGGTATTCGTCTCCTTGCCAGGGCTACCTCAGTCTGCTAGGAGAGTTGTAAATCTATCTCATCAGATACTCCATAGGGATGCCTAACCATTGCAAATTCAGTCTAATTTCTTTTTCTTCATCATTTTGATGTATGCTTGTGGCCACTGCTCTATTTCCATATCAATAACTCTCTTCTCTAACCAGCCTGGCTATTCTTCCCTCACAGTGTTTTCTGGGGGTAGTTGAAAAGATTTATTTCTCCCTTGCAATCTAACAGTTTTCTCAGTTGTGAGCATGACTCCAGGCTGGTATCTACTTCCATACCTACATCTTTCATATCTTTTCTCCTTTCATGCTTCTGTGATCTTCCTAAATTTGTTAATTAAAGGGAACCTCCTCAGAAATATATTACAGAGACTTTTACCTTTTTCTTCTTAAAGAAAAACTCCTCCTCTAATTTTCCCAAGCTTGTGTTATTCAATGCTACCTTTTCCCAATGTCAGTCTAGACTGCAATCCAACCATTATGTAGAAATCACTTCTCGCTGTTAGTGACTAAGTGACTCCCTCTTTTTGCTGCCTGTACTTCATTATTTCTTCTTACTCTCTTTGACCTAAGTGGTTCTTCTGACAACTGTAGATTTCTCACATATGTGGATCATTTCTATGGCTCTATATATTTAATTTCTTCTTATCTCATTCCAATATATTATTATAGGTAGCTTTACTCCTGCCTAATATAACAAGCTTTTCACTTTTTAGTGGTGACTTCTGCTGTGCGACAAGGCTTTTCTACCATGGTTTTTCAAGTCTCTCCAGTTCTCTTTTTAATGTATTTCTCCCCTCAAATAATTCCTTCCCCTTGCTCTTTTCTTCCTGGTTGTTCCTCCACTCCTAGTTGGTCAGTATTTATTTTCAAATGATGATGCTTAATTGTTTAACTTTTTCTACTCTGCAAAGACTTCTCCTCATCATTATCTTCTCCACCTTTCTTGACTAGGCAAATCAAAAATCTTAGGCCCTTTGCTACAACACTGATGAAATAATATGCTCTGTCTCTACCAAGACAACCTTTCAATAGTGTTTCAGTGATTCAGCTTTTCAGCCCTTAGTATAATTTCTCCCTTGCCTTTTTCATTCTTCCTCACTGGTCGTATTCCATAACAGATCATGAGAACATCAGAGAGAAAGACACTTCATACAGTATGGAACAGGTCTCAATTGCCTTGATCATCCATAGATTTCTGTTATGTTGTACTTTAGTTATCAAAACAAGATATTTTTGAAACACAAATGTTATATTCAAATATTATTAAAGTCCATTGTTTAATATCTCCCAAACTGAAAAACAATAACAAAGACATACATCATTCTAAACAGAAAATTGAAGATATACAAATTCTGCTCATGCTTTAGCTTGTCAACCTGAAATATTAAGGACTCTGACTCCAACATCTGAAATCATTAGAAAATGGCCAGCTGCAGAAAATATATACTTTTTGAATTATTACTATACTGCCAAATGCCTAAGTTTTTAAGTACTAAGCATTATCTGTCAGTACAGGAGTGTAGTATTTAATTGGCATTAGAAATGACAAAATACTGTAAATACAATATAGAAAGACAGCAATATTGACTTCTAACAGATGAACCCTCAGAGATGGGTTCAACTCTGAAGTAAATTTGAACTTACTGCCAGTAAAGATATGCAGCTGATACCTACCTTTGCAGTTAGGCAAAAGAGGCATCTCATTATAAGCCTGATTCTTAGCTGCTGCTTAGTGACACTAGTTCTGTAAATGGAGAGAGAATCACATAATCACAGAATGGCTGAGGTTGGAAGGGACCTCTGGAGGTCATCTGGTCCAAACCCCCTGCTAAAGAAGGGCCACCTAGAGCAGGTTGCCCAGAGAAACATCACTAGAGTGCGCTTCAAATATTTTTGGTCTCTGGAGTACTTTGAACCTCACTGAACCTCATCTGAGCACTCTTTAAGAATGACCTGGGCATCAGTAAGCCACAGAAAAGCCAGCTACACTCTTCAGAGAGAACAGTAGGGATACAGGCAGTAGGGCTCCAACTCTGTAACACAGCCTCCCAAGACCTCAGCTTTTATAGTTGCTTTGTGGTGGTGGAATATCATTAAATACTTAGAGAACATTGAGTATTGATGGAATATATGCATACATCCTTAAACCATATATGTTGTATATATAGAAATATATCATATATGCAGGCTTCATATTTAAGATTGAGAAGGAAAGGCTTAAATTCATCTTGTTCTCCAGCTGCCCAATGCATAACCAAATATACAGACAAAACTATCTCATTTTAAATTCTACAGTTGATATTAATAAATAACTTTCATTAAATAGTTTGCTATCCCATTTATTTCAGTATTGATTTTAGCCTGCTTTTTAGTGATTCTTCAAAGAATCCTGATAGAAGGCTTTTATTAGGATCCCCTCAATGTATACAAAATGGCTTCCCAAGGATGAGAAACTATTTTCAACCCTCTTTTCTTGAAAAGGGAGTACCTTTGTGAAGAATGCATGTTTTGTTCAGACACTAAGCCTCTGACTTATTACCTACACCAAATGCCCAAGAATCATGAGCTAGAGTATGTTGTTTTGCAAATCAGACCCCACTTATGTAAATAGTGCATTTAAGAGTGCAGCTTTTTTTAAAACTTATGTTACATCTCAGCACACAGTTTTAGCTAATAGTCTTTGTACAGCTGAGACGTACAGGTAAGGTATTTATACAATTGTGGGTTGGTAAATAAATCACTTCTAATGAGGCTTTCTAAATAACTCCTCTCCATTTTTTCCTTAGATAACACAAACATTAGAAATAGGACATTACTGCATTTAGCTACAAAGCAAAGGTTAAGACTGTTTTCTAGTTCATTTCTTCTAAAAAGCGAAATTCACTTTAAATGCACCAAATTTTCTTTCATTCAGTGTTTGCAGAATTGTCTGCATATTCACCATTATGGCTGGATGAACTCTTCTGTTGGACATAGGAAGAAAATATGAAAATAATGTACAAAAACTGAGGAAATCTGCTATGTGGCATTTGTTCCAGGGTACTATTCTGCTTAGAACAGCTGAAAGAAACAGGCAAAACCCATAGTGATAATGTAGATTATGGTAGGATGTTTTAAACCTGAATTTGTGATTAGTATAGTTATAGTATAGTATTATAGCACAAGGGATTGTGCACATAATGCAAACTGTTTGTTGCTTGATAATTTTTTAATAAGTCAGTAAAGAGACCAAAGACTGAGCAAACAAGGAGACTTAGTTATCCCTTCTCATTAAAGTCAATCCTTTGACGTGTTACAGTATCAATACATGACACTGCCAACAGATTTTTCAGAAATAAACAGTCCAAAATTTCCAATCCAGACTGAAACAAAAGCATTTAGAGTGATTATCTGTACAAAGCAAATGAAAAAGAAGTCAGGGAAGAATCTTTTGGATGCATTCTTCTATGTACTGGTAGCTTTCAAAGCATATATTTTGTGTTCAGAAATGTTTAATAACAAACAGTTATCCTATCCACTGTTTGAGGAGATTAAATTGGAAGAGAGATAATTCCTGCCACTTCTCATCCATGCTGCAAATCCTATGCTTAAGATGTTTGTGAAATACACTGAATAGTTAATTCTATTCTTGCACCCAAATTTAAATGTTTCTTCAGAAGGTAATCAGCTTCAGAGTCAGTGGATCCTTTTCTCCTCTGTCCTGTGTGGGCAAGGATGATATTTACCCTAGAGGTACTTTCCAAATTTCTGTGCCCTGAATTTGTTTAAGCAAGGCTTAAATATCAAGTGAGGAATTAGTTTCGTCTTAGTCAAGTTAGCAGAAGTTATATGAGTACTTAGAAAATATATTTATGGTTTTGGAACCTAGACTGAACTCTGTATCTCCAATTATATGTACAATGAAAGCTTCCAAAACATGTAACAGGAATGTGTACTCCTGCTGGATATTGACATGCTAGGTATACAGGTTTAAGACATAAACTTGTGAATCTTAAAGTTGGATATAGTTGCTTTATTGACAAAAAGGTCTTCAAATTATTTGTCCTCTGTGGTAGGTGGTTCATCTTGCTTATTTTCTACCATTATGCACACAGTTTACCAGATCGTGAAAAGTACAGTAGATCTCTGTGCAGTATTGTTGTGTTGCCCTACTTTTCTGTTCAAAACAAGAATTGACTATGTACTGCTGATGGGTTAAATGACTAAGGTTTATAAGGTTAAATGACTTCTTAACACTTATGTATATATATATATGTATATATATATACATTATATATAAGAAGATTAATTTCTCAAAATTTGTTAAACCATCAAATTAAGAAAATGTCATTTTCTTTGGACTTTGAAAATTACACTGCTTAGACACATCAGCTAGGACTTAGGAACATATTCTAACAGCGTAGCTTTAGATCCTGTCTATAAGTACTAATATATTTAAGATGTTATTGTAACACTGTAAATATTATCTTGTTGCACCTTCCATCTTGTTTGCATCTTTGTGAACTTTATGAATTACTTTATTTCATCATTTTTCAACTCTTTATTTCAGAAATATCACAGAATCACAGAATCGTTCAGGTTGGAAGAGACCTCCAAGATCACCTAGTCCAACCTCTGACCTAACTCTAACAAGGCCCACACTAAACCATATCTCTAAGCTCAACATCTAAACGTCTTTTAAAGACCTCCAGGGATGGTGACTCAACCACTTCCCTGGGCAGCCCATTCCAATGCCTAACTACCCTTTCGGTAAAGAAGTTTTTCCTAACATTCAACCTAAACCTCCCCTGACGCAACTTGAGCCCATTCCCCCTCGTCCTGTCACCAGGCACGTGGGAGAAGAGACCAATCCCCACCTCACTACAGCCTCCTTTAAGGTACCTGTAGAGAGCGATAAGGTCACCCCTGAGCCTCCTCTTCTCCAGGCTGAA